>JAAGNO010014635.1:20298-55572 GCA_033439905.1 Ceryle rudis
CCTCTGCTGCAGCTCCTACTGCTACAGTTGTCCTCTCAGCAACCCCCATCTTCAGCTAAGCGGTCTCTGTTCTGGTTTTCAGGAGTGAGGATGCTGACGGGAGTTTGCTGTTCAAGATTATGGCTCCTAGGCATCAATAAAGGACAGAAAGGTGTTGTGTGTATAGAGCAGGAATAAGATCTCTGGTGGATGTTCCTCGTGCTACCTGGATCTCTGTTTTTGGTTGGGGGAACAGAAATCCATGAGGCTTTACACTTTCTGGGTAGGCCCTAGGCAAGATGTACGTGACCATTGAGGGGTATTTACAGCTACCAACATATTCTCTAGTTTGGGAGTTCTCAGCCACTCCTTGTCAGGGGTGTTAAACACCACACTCACTCAGGAAAGTCAGAGAGGTGGGAGGACAGAACATCTGAGAGGGCTCTAGGGCAGACACTGTAGAACTGTAATCACGTGATGTTTCACGTCATGTCATTGAGCTTCTTTTGTGGGTATGTGCTGTCATAGTTTCCTCTTAGGTTTTTTATATGAACAGCTGAAACCCAGCCTGTTGGAATATCTCTTTTCTTTTTTTAAATGCTGCTTTTTGATGGTTCTTCTAGAAATGTGGCTACAAGTTTCACCTCAAAATTCACTCTAAATGTCATTGCCACCAAGCATTAACCTGTGCATAGTCTTCAGCCAAAACCAGCAATATAGCAAAGGTGATACCTGGGAGATGTCACAGGCCTTTTCTTGCTGCTCAGATCATCTGTTTTTTCAAGAATGAATTGGAATAATTTAAGAAGGGAATCAAAGGAAGCAAAACACACTCTGCCTTCAGTTTTTATGGGGATGTTTAAGGAGGTGAAGATAGTGTGAGGGACAGTTCAGTCAAGTGTCTCTATTGGTGGCCGATTCTCAGTGCTGCTAGCTAGGGACTGTTCCAGACTGCGGAAACTGTAGTGGGAAAGGAGACTTTGATATCCTGCTCCAAACCCCTGTATTTCTGTTCCCCAAGTGGGGAATGCCTAAGATTGTTTTGCATTGCCAAGGCCTAGTTCGCTGAGATGTGGGCTGCAGTATGTGGGAAAGAGGAAAATCACCTGAAGAGCCTGAACAGCAAACTGGTGGAGTTACCTGAGTGACACACAGGAGAAAGAGCTGCTCATTAAATCCAGAGTCGGGGAGATCCTCGTATAAGTACATCATTTCAGGAGGAAAAACGTTCTTGTTTTGTTTTCCTCAACCCCTCTGAGGTGAATACCTTGATCCACAGCCATATCTCCCGGTCCTGTCTTTCTAGCTGGGGTACCTAACTTACTTAACTTAGAATTCAAATACATATTTATATATGCATTTGGATAGAGAAGTAGATAAAAATGTGATACTTGCTTTTGCTCTTCTGCTTCACCCAGGATATCTGAATAAAAATGAGGGAACTCAAAGAAATATGATGTATTTTTTTATTAATGTCATTTAAATAATCTTGTAATGCATCTTTACTCCTTCCACATTAGGACAATTTCAAAACTTGAAGCTCAGCTCAAGCAGGTAGAACATGAAAATATGTTGAAACTTCGCCATGTTACCGAAAGTCGTTTAAGAACCTCTTGTGCCAAGTAAGTGAATATTCCATCAATGTCAAAACAGATCACGTGCGTTAGAATACTTCTGAACGTGCTTTGGCTAAAAATGGATCAAGATGATGTCAGTCTGTAGGTTCAACTGGATATAAATATGTGAGGTAATCCAGAGGCTTCATATGCTAAGAAATTATTAAAAGCAAATAACTACTTTGGATAATAGATGTATAACTTGGGAGACTGTCTAGTTATCTCAGATGAGTGGTTGATAGGTTTGATAGCTCAGCTGGATAGGGATTCCCATGCTCAACAACGATCTTGGGAATAAAATCTAATAATCCAATTAGACATTGGGAGTTTTCTTTTGTCCCTTTGTCATTGTTTTGAAAGGCTGACTATTACTTTTTGTGTTTCTAAATACAGTTAGTACAAGTATCCTGAGAATAGAGCAGAAGTTCAATTCTAATGCATGCTCTAGTTTGAGTTGTGAATTTATGTTAGGGAAATTGAAGTTGGCCCGTGCTGTGGGTTGTTTATTTTTAGGTTTTTGGAGTTGTTTTGGGTTTTTTTTAATGTTTTAAGGACCTGGAAAGCATTGTCCCCCTTTGTTTTTACTACTTAGTTATAGGTTCTTCAGTGTCTCTCCCAGTTCAGCACTGACGCTGTGAATCACAAAATGATACTGTGTTTTATGGATGTCCATTTGCATATATTTTTTGGGGGGGGAATCTGAGTTTTGATGATTAAGAAAATGCAAGTAATTTATGTATTAATATATTACAGGGACAGATTTCTATTTAGAGAGATTTTAATATTTATGAGCAAGATCCCTCAACAGTGAAGAGAAAAAAGGAAGACCTGAACATGGCAGACTGTTTTCATCAGGGAGGAGGATGTAAGAGCCAATGTGGATTTAGAAGTTAATCTGTCCCTAACTGATCTCAAAGGCTCAAAGAAAGCCTCATTCCAATTGACTGCACAGCAGGGTAGATTTAGACAATAGTAGTTATGGTTCATAACTTGTGGAAACAAGAACCCTTTTTTCCTAAGTATCATCTACTTTCCTGTGTGGAAAGTTACATTTTTCTTTTGATATTTCAAGATAACTAATAAGCATCAATGAGTTTATCCTTAATAGTTATCACCCTCAGGTCATCAACAGGGACTTTTTCCTTTTTTTTGGCTTGTATTTTTTTATTTTTCTAATAAATGGTGTCAAAAAGAAAGCTGGGGTCAGATGCTCTGAACTATTGGAGTTATCTACACTGAAATGTTTCTCTTCAGTTACTTGAGAACTAATTGTTACGCAAACCTCAGTCTGAGTAAGCAGCATTAAATTACAAGAACATCTTTGTGGAGTTCTGTGTTCTGAGCATATTGTGTAATTTAGACTCAAACATCAATGTATAATTTCCTTTTTCCCCAACAATTTATTTTTACTTTACAAACATGTTTTAAGAAGTGGTTATTTTCCCACACTGTTTATTAGTTCATTGTATATTTGTTACTGTTTCTGGTTAACTAGAATAAATGATGGGTTGTTACCGTTTCTTATTAAAAAAAAAAAAGAAAAAGAAAAAGAAAGAATTTCAAAGCCTTTCATAGTTTTTGAATTTTTTTGTTCTTACAGCAAGTTGGCAGCTCCCGATGTCAGCAGGCGGAAGTGGTTGATACCAGGAGCTGAATATTCAATCTTCACTGGCCAGCCTTTGGAAGTCCAGGAAAGCCCCAGAGATAACAGATTAGAGGAAACCTATATTCCTTCTAGGTGAGTTGGTTTTCTTCAGTCTCCACTATGACGTAAAGTTGAACACTTCTAAAAATAGTTGTATCCAGAATTGACTAGATTCATATTGTTAGGTTTTTGTACTCTAAAAAGAAATGTCTCCATGTTGTAGATGTTACACAATTCCTTAAAAATAAAACAAATGAAACAACTTCCTTCCTTTCCTAGCCCAGTACAAAGCAAGCACCAGCAGCCTTCAGTACCTGCCTTGAAATAGCGGAAAGCTTCAACTGCATCTTGTGCCACTGTCTCTGCTCTCTCCAGCTTGTGTCCGGTTCTACTCCGCATTTGGACGCGGTGTGCTCTGTTACTGGATGTGAGCTGTAGTGGCTGGCTGCAGCTTTTCTCCAGTGTGAAGCTACAGGTGTAATTTAGGCTGTGATTTCTCAGTAGTTTGCCTCCTTCCTCAGAAGCTTCTAAAGCTTCTGCCAGGATGTATTTAGTTCTAAGGACGTGTCAAGTCACCCAAAAGAACTCGCGCTGTTCAGCTTTAGATTCTTGTATTGGCTATAACACAATCCTCTGAGGTTCTTGGCTGTAATTAAAAAGCACCCTTAAATTTTTTGGTTTGATGACTGTACAATTCAAGCTAAATTGCTCTGGGTTTTTGTTTATTCAGCTAGTATATGGATATATGAAATAAAGTAAAAAAATCTTGATCTTTTTTTTTTTTTTTTCCCCCAACTGCCCCATATTAAGGCACCATTCTCCTCCTGAGAAAGACTCCTCACAAGAAGACTCTTCAACAAACACAACAGAAAAAGAAAATGAGATGTCAGAAGCACCAATTATAAAAGCCTTTAAAGAACTTGAAGAAGGAAAAGCATTTAAAGATTGGGGTACACAGACAGAGAAAGAAGACACATCAGCCAGTAACTTTTACTTTTATATTCCTGAATTTGTCTCTGCTGGCTCTTCTTTGTTTGCATGTCTTTTGCTTTTGTTATTAAAGCATTAAAGCTTTAAAGTCCCACCAGGCTTGAGTGATGGCATAAAAACAGTTTTAGCATGCAAACTTCTGGAGTTTTCCTAAGAAAATTCAAAATGATATAGCTAAGTGACTTTTTTATTTTAAAATAGAGAGAATGCAAAGGTTGCTGTTCGGTCTCATGCTAGAGAGTAGTTTATGTCCTTTTTCTAAGAATATCTCGGTATTTATAAACAGTTAATAGAGTCCTAACAAAGCTCTGGCTGGCTGTACATCCATTTCAGTTTTGTTCTCATGGTGCTGTACCAGATTGTTATTAAGAAAGCTGGCATGCATACTGTAGGACTGCTCTGGGCTGTTCTAACAACATTGATTTAGGAAGCTTCTTAATTAGAAAACAGTGAATCTTTCTTAAATGGTTATATTCTTGGTTCAGGCAAGTGCCTCTTTCCTAAAAGATGCTTTTGTCCTGCTTTCCACTCTCTCTTTATTAAATCTGTGTTATTTGGCATCATTTCTTCCACATGCTGCAAAGTGTCCTTTTTCATGAGTTAAACTGTTTCATGCATATGATGAGCAGGAAGTGAGACTTGAGCAAAACAGCACAAATAGCTGATGGAAGGCAGACTTAAGTGCAGTCTTTGTATGGTAAAAGCTGATAAAGGGAGAATATTTGTGAGTTCCTGTATTGAAAAAGATTGGTTAATATAATAACCTTTTCCTTTTAATTAGAAGCATCAAATCGACGTCAAACTGTTGGGTTTGTTGAAACTTCTTTAGTTGCTAATCGATCCCCAGAGAAAGGTAGAGACCAACACAGACCAAAACGGTACAGCCCCCCTTCTGGCCAGAGGTCATCGTCCCTTCCTCCTTCAAACAGGAAATCAAATACTCCAAGTAAGTGCTTTTCTGAAGTTTTGTTTATGTAACTCAAAAAGAAGCAGCAAATAATGAAAGGATGCTCCAGAGGAAAGAAAAATAAAGACAGGATTTCTGAATTATTCTAACAGATAGACAAGCTGGGTTTTTCCCAGATGCTAATCATAGAAAACATGAGACTTCTAAGTTTATTTTAATTTTTCTCTGTTGTGATGCACTCACTTCTCATCTAATTTAAATGAACACCTAGATAGCTTTGAAAAGCATTCTCTTTTAAGATGTAAGCACCTGATCGTGTGTGTGGGAGACCCTGCACTGGGAGAAATTTCAGGTAGTTAAACATACTTTGTCTTTTGCAGCAAGAAGAGAGATAATGTTGGCACCAGTGTCTGTAACATACAGTCCAAAACGATCTCCAAAAGAAAACCTCTCTCCTGGATTTAGCCATCTGCTTAGCAAAAATGAAAACACAGTGACAAGGTACGAGCCTTGTGGATCCAGTTGTGTTCTGGTCATTATTACAGCAGCAGTAGGTTTATGCAGGCTTAATGCTGCTGTATCTTGTCCATTAAAAGTCCTAGAAAATGAATCATGTGAAGACACCTAAATATAAAGCTAAGTTTTACTTTTTGTAATCTGCTAAGAAAAATCTTGAATGATTTTCCATCTTTAGCATTCACCAAGATGAGACATTGGTTTTACTATCGATGCAACATTGATTGATGGCAAAGAAATAATGAAAGTTGAAAGTTCTATCTACCAACTTGTCATGGCACCTACAAGCATGTTAAAAAAAATACCTAGACTTAACTTTCTGCTAACTCTACCAGACACTACAGTTTCTACAGAGAGCTTTGCTTGGCAGAGCTTGTAGAGTTTGAGAAGGTACTTAGCTGCGAGATTAAAGTGTAGGACATGTGCCTGAGGAAGAAGAAATGTCTAGAACCGCTTTGGTTCTTGAGATGACAACATGGGAGCTCAGTGTGTTTGGGAGTGACAGCTTGGCCTGCTTCTGAGAGAAAGTCACGTCACAGAGGTATTTTGGTGTGTGCAAATAGGAGTATATTGGGGTATGGTACTATAAGTGGTAATCAGAAGACTTGCAATGCCTGTGGGATAGAAATAATTTTATTAAAAAAAAAAATGTTTACTTAACCAAAAGGTGAAAAAGTAGAAAATATTGTATTACTTGATGCCTGACTTCTAGCAAGTAATTGTGTGCTTTCTGTTCTGTAGATTCGATATACTTCTAGATGACCTGGAAACTGGTCCTGCGTCTACTTTACAGCACAATAATCCAAGAAAAAGGCTCCAGTTTCTCTCACTAGATGACGTAGAAGGTAATCTGTCAAAGTGGGGGAAAAAGTTTCTCTTTTTTTATTTTCCCCACAATAATTTCTTCCACACTGGTGCCAGCTGCTTGAGTAGGAAGCTGACACTTTATGAAGCCCAATTTTATAAAAATCCTCTAAATCTTGTCTTATTCCTTTAGGCAGAGAAAAATCATTCATACAATACTTTACGTGTGTGCACAAACACAACAGAACAACAAAAATAATTAAATTGATAAAGCAGGGCAATATATTTTCCTATGCTGAACTCAGTTATAGAATGCATATCTTAGTAGGGTCTCTATTAAGATGTACATACTCAGCCATAGTAATAAAATTCCGTTGCTAAACGTTGCATTCTAGATAGCAAAGAGTAACTCTATTAAAACAAGTTGTTTCAGACTTTTTTTTTTCATGATTGATTGAACCAAATCTTTTCTCACTCTTTGCAATCCTTGTCACAATGTTCTGCTTTTGGTTTTATTAATGCATTTATTTTGACGAGTGTTTTCATGACAACTGGTCTACTTGGGGATATTTAGAAATGTATCAGTAAAAATAATTCCTAATTAGCACAGCACGGTAATCTATCTGTTTGTTAACTAACAAATATGCTCTGTGTGTTTATAAAGATCACTTGGAAGATGACCTATACAAATGTTTTGCATTCTTCTGGGAAGTTTGCTTAAGGCAAGCTAATGAGGCTTTGCTAGTCCCTATCTGCAGGTTAGATACCTCCGAGATCTCACTGCTTTTCTTGTTATTCCATTTCTTTTTCTGTCCTATCTAATAATTTCACAGATAATTACAAAGCAAATAATGAGACCCCTTTTTTTTGATAGGAAGGCAACATTCAGGTGTCAGACACAGCTCTTGTGCTGAATCCATCAATACTGCAATGAAGAAAGCGACAGCTTGGGAGGAGAGGAGCGTAGCTCAAACGTATGAGCCAGTGCTATCGCCTTGTGAGGGAGACTTCAAATACCCAGCAAGGATTAAGACTCTGGCTGAAACGGAGAGGCTTTTTGATGAGCTGACTCAAGAAAAGCAACAGGCAAAGATTATTTTTATTTCAAAGTGATGATGAAACACAGTTGTTGTAAGAGAAGCGAGGGGGATGTGGCCATATACCTGTGTGACGCTGGGCTGAAATTCATGCACAACTTCTAGTGTTACACTAGGAAAGTGCCATTGTCATTCCCTGCTCTACTTCCCATACACCAGTCCTTTTCTGTCCCTAACTTCATTAAAGGAGGGTCCCTTTAACATAAACACAATGGGAATGGAAGGGTTGGAGTGAATTCACTTTCTTCCCTAATGGACAATACTTTAAATCAGCCTTTCAAAAAAGGAAGGTTATTCCGGCAAGAGCCCTCTCTTCAGAATGATCCTTGAGAGGTTCAGTTTTTTGTATGGCACAGTGTTATGGAAACACGGGTTGGTGTTTTCCAGCAAGACCAGGGGTGTATCTGTAATCTACACACCTCACCTCTCTTTTGGTAAGATGGCTTAGGAAAGCTTATGTTGGCTCTTCAAACTGTCTTTTACAGCTCAGGTATTTTCTGTTATTAGATTGAGGCTGCACTGAGTCGAATACCTTGTTCTGGTGGAAGAATGACTTTGCAAGCAAGATTAAACCAGGTGAAAAAGCTTCTACGTACGACTGTTCTCCTAAGTTGCTCTTTCACAGTTTGAGACTATATCGTGTAGATGAAAGTTCTGTAAATATGATTACTGTGGGAATTTCTCCATACCACTGAGAACGGTTCCCAAGTACGGCTGAATATTCAATCTGTGTGAGAGATGTTCTCTAGACTTCACCGCATTAGAAGATAAGCGGGAAATTACTGCGAGTTAATTATAAGAATACTCTGAATTGCTACGTAAAAGGTGCAAATCTGGGTAATTTGTATGCAAGTGATTCAGAAAAGAATAATTAGCCCTGCAGACATTTGATTTCCACCCTCCCGTCACCAACTGACAACTTTCCTTTTGTGTGTGTGTGTGTGTGTGTGTGCATATAAAGTATGTATGTGTACATATACATTACTACATATACAGATGTGTGTATACATACATACTACTATGGTGTATATTCTACATAAGACTCTTTCTGTGTTCTATTTTTTTTTGTATGTGCAGTGCAGTTTTTCCAAACTACTGTGAGAACAGTTTGGTGTTGCAGTAACACTGAGGAGGTAGATAAAGGCCATACACTAAGAAAACGCAGTCTAGCTTCCTGAAGCTGTAGAGAGATGTTGTGCTATAGAAGAAAGTGCAAAGTTTAGGTTTTGGTTGGTTGTTTTTTGTCCACTTGAAAGTATAAAGAAAATAATAAGAAGGCAAAAAGAAGTCGTGGGTGGAATACAGGGGAGTACCCTCTTTGGAGAGCTCTGCAGAGTCTTGTAATGAAAACAAGAGTCTTGAAATTGTATTGTAGAGGTCTCTGTGAAGCCAAACCCTTCAGCATTTCCTAAATGATAATCCCAGGGCTTTTGTTAGCAATTTATCAATTGGAAAGTAAATCAATACGGCCTCTTGCTACAGTGGTCACCTGTTTCCTAAATGTGTATCCCTCATTATCAGCCTGTCCTAATTCTTGGCAAGTTTATCTTGTGGAGTTTCAAAAGTCACATGGAAAAAACCAAACCAAACAAATCCCCCCCACCCACCCAACAAAATACCTCAAATGGTTTTCAAAAAGCCAGCAACCCCCAACTACACACACACATGAAAATAATATGAACAATCTGTAGGTCTGGCTTCTGGATTTGGGATGTTAGTAATGTGTCAAAAAGGATACCAGTTGAATATGAGAATAATAATGGTCCCTTCATTTTATGAAGGGTCATGTTGTATTTAGAAGGGTTTTGTTGTATGTTGTTAAATCCTTTTTTTTTTTTTTTTTTTTTAATCCTAAACTGTTTCTTGTAGGAAGCCCTGGAAGATCGCTTGGAAAGGATTACTAGAGATTTGGGGTCAATACGCATGACTCTGAAGAGATTTCATGTTTTACGTACCTCCGCAAATCTTTAACAATTCTCCCTTGAATGCAAATAGGCTTTTTTTTTTTTTTCCCCCTTTTTTCTTTTTTTTTTTTTTGCACTAATATGGAATTATGCACTCAGTAAATGCAAATGGTTTTGTATTTTTATAAACCCCCGATAATAGTTTTACAACCGCGTTACCCTCGACGCACAGCAATATTTTGTACTTTGAACAGCCACCTATATTTGAAGCCTATTTTTGTTACACCTGAGAAATCAAGGGTTATCCTGTATTGTAATATTTTTAGAAATATGAATTATTTTTAAATAGCGATACTCAATTTATAATAAGAAACTAAAAGGCAGCTTGTTTTCAGAAAATGATAGTGTTATCCTTTTGCACTTCCTTTTCCTCACCATTTTATAAATATTTATGGTATGATGTAAATAGGAGCCGGTGGGAAATTTTGAACTTTAATACAAAAAGCAACATGAATTACCTGTGTTCATTACCTGATATATGGGAAATCCTTTAAATTTAAACTTTATAACGTGGATATTTTTCAGCGTGGCAAAACTGTGAGCAATACTTTCAGCGTGGCAGGTTGGTACGTGGTTTGCTAGTAGGAAAATACTGCTCCGAGTGATCTGCTGTCTCCCAACAGTCGCAGCGAGTAGTGTTTTGGTACCACCAGTACGAGACTGACAGCAGCCAGCCCATCTCCCAGTGAGCAGTGTGGCTCCAGCTGACACTCTGGGACTGGAACTACTTCAGTGAAGTTACTGCTTCAATCTGCCCGACTGGGGTTTGCACCATGCCGCTGTTCTGACTCCCTACGCTTCCCAATCCAGGCCAAGCTGTATTTGTCAACATACATGCATTTTTCTCGGTGAAAAATATCTATTTGCTAGTTGGCATATTGCTGATTTACTGTCCGACATTGATATTTTGGTTTGTATTTTAATATTAAATAAATGTTTAATTAGATTCTTTCCTCCTGCCCACAGACAATAATAGGTTCTGGGATATTACATCAGCGATAATGTAGGTTTTAATCATATTGTGTGTTTCAAATTCTGTCCTTGTGCAAGATGTTTAGCCACCGATGATGTGATTATAAGGCCAGAATAGCTGTCATAAAGGAAGCTTGAGAAGGTCTGATTCTAAAATTAGAGTGCTGTGTTTTAAGATATTTGATGAAGAACTCTCCTGCACATGAAAAATTGCCTTTTTTTTTTTAAATTTTGTTTGGGTGTTGTGTTTTTTTTTTTTTTGCAGCCACTTCTGCCCTGCAGGTTCTGTTAATACAAGATCAGAGCTGGGGAGCACTGAAGGATGTTGGTTACTCATTTTCCCCATTTACTCTAGATTGTAGAAATGGGCTCTGAACGCTTGGAGAGAACTTGCTCGGATGTATTTCCAGGCTACTCCAACAGATGTACACTTTTGATGGTATTCCACATTCTTGCTTGTAATTTTTACTTAGAAGGAGGTTAAGGGAGGAAAAAAAGAATCGTGACTTCCCTGTGCAGCACTACTCTTTAACCAAAGAAGTTTTCCTACCGTTTTAAGTTATTAACAGGTACAGTTTAAAAGCACTTGTCAATTTAAAGGTATTGTTCAGCCAGCAGGTTTTTTTCCAAGGAATCCATCACAGGAAAATTTAATGAGTCCACTAATGGTCTTATTTTCTTTTATCAACACTACAGCAACACCAAAGAGAATTTTCCTGGCAGCCATTAGAAACAAGCAGGTAACTCAGTTCAGCTCTTTCGCTGCCTTTCCTTGTACCTCCCTTCATCTGCCCTCCCTTCTTTACAGTGCTATTCATATTCATGGGCTCTTTTTTTATTACATCTAGAAAACTGAATTGTGAGTCAGAATTTATTTTTTAATCAAAAGTTCTCCTCCATCTCTTTAGGCTATTTCTGTTCTATTGTACCACAGAAAGAGGGAGGGAAAAAAAAAAAAAAGTGTTGCTCTTAGTAAACTTCTAGGACAAGCTTTTTCACTAACGGCCTGGTGGAGGGTGACCCGGGCCGTAGGGTGCCTTTGGCCTCATTCTTCTGAGGGGCAGAGAATCTGCAGTTCCAGATTAAAGCAGTGGGAGGCCGTGAATGCTCAGTGCTTCTGAAACTCAGACCCGAAGCATCAAAAAGCGGGGCACACGAAGCATGTGTTGACTGTGGAAAATGTGACCGCGCTTGCTGAGCACATTGCTGGACGCTGTCTTTATCTTTTTGTTTGTTTGTTTTGTTTAAATCCCTTTAAAAAATTCTTCCCCTTGCCCCAGCACGTTGCCTTGTTCCGTACTGGGGGACAAATGGAGACTTCCAGAGAAGCAGCTTCCTTGGAGAGGACTGACTTTAATCATCTTCCTCTTGCATTCTTCCACCCGCACCCTCTCAGCTCAGGAGGCATTTATCCCCATTCCACATCAACTTGATTTTGCCCAGAGCCTCACCTTTGTTCTGTCTCAGGCTGTCCTTGCGTAGTTTTTTCTGCAGTAATAAACACGACACCACTTTCAGGTCTGAGATTTAACCTTGGGAAAATAAATTTTCCATTTGTCCACCTTTCTAAAAAGCAAATTAAACCCCCCCCATGGGCTCTTTGTACCAGGGATAGTTTTAGGTATAAAATCTGCCTTGTACGGGGACCTTTGTCTGTAAAAAGAGCAGTAACTGGGGCTAGAACTTGCTGGGGCCACGCAGGTGGTGTCTGCAAAACAAGCTCCATTACTAGGAGGGCTTTGGGGGGTTGCACACAGGAGCAGGGCTGGGTAACGGCCCAGGGTGGGACCCCAGGAAGAGCAGGAATAGGGATGGGTTTGGTGAGGTGCACGGGAGACTTTGAGGACGACAGGGAGCTTGAAGCATCAGCATGCAGCTTTCTTGAAGCCGGTGTTTGGAGTTAGCCAGCACTTAACAGGGGGCTGGTTGCAGGTGCTATTTTGCATTTGCAGAGCGGAACAGAAGGGATCAAGTGATGCATCCTTAAAAAAACCCCCACAAACGCAGCAAATTTACACATGCTTAAAACGGTACAGCAATTATTTTATTTATTTTCTGAATAAAATGATTGCGGTCTTTGCACAGTAAAGTAGCCAGCGAGGCTCCAGTCTGCAAGAAAGTCCTGTGCCGGAGGCAGGGTTAGAGCAGAGACGGGGCTGAGGCTTCAGCCATGGCAGCGGGAGTTTGGCCCGTGACCCTTAGCTGTCCTTCCTGCGGGGAAAGCACCGAGCGGGAGCCGGAACTCAGCGCAGGGCAGCGGCTCGAGGAAAGCGGTACGAGCGCCCCGGGCCGAGGCACCCACCCGGTGCCGAACGCGCTCCGGGGGCCCCGCCGCTGCTCCCCACCGCTGCCGGCAGGCGGCAGCCCTGCCCCGCCCGCCCGCCGCCCCCCCGCGACCGGGCACCGCCCCGCCGGCACCCCACCAACCGGGCCGGTCCGGCCCGGCCCCGCCCCGCCGCGCCGCGAGGTTCCGCCCCCCGCCTCCCAGCCGCCGGGAGGGGCCGGGCCGGAGGCGGCTGTCGGTGCCGCGGCGGGCTGCGCCTTCCCGCCCCACCCCCGGCGCCTGCTGAAGGGGCGGCCGGACCCCGACTCGGCCCGTCGGTGAACTCGCCGCAGGTCCCGCTGCCTAGGACGGTGACCTTCCCCGCAGGGCATTGCACCTGTGCCTGAGGCAGAACCGGCGGTGCTGGTGCCGCGGTCTTCCAGCTGGCTCGGCCCCTTTGCAGTGTTTTACTAATTTAGGCCCTTTATACAACTTGACAAACACGTGGGGCTGCCACAAAGCTGGTAGTTTGAGAGCTGGTAACACTGCACCCGTTGTGTTCAGTGTTGCCATTTTCTCTGGAGTCTTTGCTACCGTTTTGCCCTCTCTCCTGCTCCCCGTGCCGTGCTGGACAGCCCGGGGCCTGACTCTGCCTGGCATTGGGGCAGCTCTGCCTCATCTCAGGCCATGTGAGGGTCACAGATACATCGCTGACACCTGGACAGTTACAGAGACACCCTGCTTTTAACCATGAACCAGAGGTGTGCAAATGTGCTTGAATGTCTCTTACGAAATGCTAAAGAGAAGGTGTTTCGAATGATTTGTGCAGCACTCCTTTTATTTTATATTTTTTTAAATATTTTTTTTTTTTCCTGCTGGGATTAAAGCCTGTCTGTCGTCTTTTACTAGAAAAGCTGCCAGACTGGGAAAATTTCAACAGCAGAAACTGCAGTACAATCTCATACTAGCCGAGATGCTGCTGTGCAGGCGGATCGACGTAAAGATGCAGTCCAACACTTCCAGCAAGAAGTCCAAGTAGATTACCCTAGCCTTCTAACGTTCCTTCAGAGAGTGGAGGATGCTGTTATCAAAGAGCTAAATAAGAACTGGAAAAGCCGTGCCTTTGATGGCTTTGAAGTGAACTGGACAGATCAGAACGAAACAGTAAGTTGACAGAATTCAGATCCTTGTCACGACCCAAGCAGAGCTGGTCACAGTGGCCCTAACTCGTTAGTTCTGTCTCCTACTGCTGTGATTGTTCTTGCCAGATTCTAATAATCAGACATCACTAGTTGTTTTCTAATCCAGCTTTTTCCCTTGCTCCCAGTAGTCCCTTCAGAGCACGCCAGCCGAGCAGGTGTCTCAGAGCAGCTGCAGGCAGTGACTTGGCAGTTCTTCCTCCTTAGACTATATTTTAGTGTACAG
The DNA here is from genome assembly GCA_033439905.1 of Ceryle rudis. NCBI lineage: Eukaryota > Metazoa > Chordata > Aves > Coraciiformes > Cerylidae > Ceryle > Ceryle rudis. The sequence goes on from JAAGNO010014635.1 coordinate 34,477, forward strand.
CGCTCAAGAGTGGAAGCATTTTCTGTGCTGTTTATGTTGGTACCGCCGTTTTCAAACCATTGCCGGTGAAGCTTAGCAAGGACGAGACTCAGAGCTGGAGGGCTGTTGTAAATCTTCACAGTGCAGCCCCCGAAGTGAGCAGGCACCTCTCAGAGAGGTAATTATGAGGTGACAGTTGGTTTGGTAGGGTCACGTGTTGTGGGGTTTTTTTTATCTAGTAGTAATTCAGCAACTTCTTCTCATATATTGGTGTGCTGCTCGGGCAGAGGGGAAGCCAGAGCTGTAGCCACATGCTGGTGTGCACAGATCTCACTTCTCTCTATTCAGAGATTATTGCTTCAGTGCTTGAATTTGATCTCTTCCAGGTGCTGTGTTTGCATACATTGTCATACCCAGAGGCTCAGGATCAGAAGCTGCAGGTTACCAGCGTCTCGTGGAACGCGACTGGATCCGTCGTTGCATGTTCGTATGGCCGGTGAGTATCTGGAGTGAGAGCACAACTGAGGCTGATGTGACCTGAGTTTTAGGTATATTTGCTTTCCAGTAAGAGACTAGGCACATTTATACACTTTATGCAAGTTAAATAATTCATATTCAGAGAAACAAAGTCTCAGGGCAGTCTTAAATGATGGGTTTTACTTCTGCCTTCCCCCCAGCCCTGAAAATGGATACGCGTTCTCTTGCTGACTTGTTTCTAGATAGATTCTGTTTGGAAAGAAAATGTAAAAAGCAGATGCACTTGCAAATGTACGTAGGTGAGGTTTGGAAGTATTTGTTTATCTTCACTGAAGATCGTGCTGTTTAACGTGGCCTCAGCACCCCGGATGAGCCTGGCACGCGTTCACATGTGTGCCTGATGCCACGGATGTGTGCTAATGAACTTCTAAGGATTTCTGAAATAAAGGTTGGACAAAACAGCCACCTAATCCTATGAACATCCATAGCAGCCTCTCCTTTCTGTGCACTGCTGCTGCCCTTACTCCTTTTTCATTCTGCTACCATTTCTGTAGATTAAAAGCCCCAGCAAAAAGGCGATCCATGAATGAATGAGTAGGGAAGAGTGAAACAGGGCAAACCTGTATGGTACTTGCTCTTTCTGCTCTCAGTCTACAGCTGTTTCCAGATTAGAATGTGGTTTGTGTGTCTGTGGTTGCCCTCGGTCAAATTCCCAGCCATGGAGTTACGCCGTCCCATTTGAAGCTGTGTGAACTTGTAGCACCTCCAACATCCTTTGGTGAGGAGTCCCACAGATCAACTACCCAGGGGGTGAAAAACTGCTCCTTTCATTTGCTCCTGTCTCTTCCAATAAAAGAACTGAGTGTCGAATGAAGGCAGTAGGAGTCAGGTTCAAAATCATTGCTTCCTGTCTTGACCTGCGACTCTTCCGTGGGTCTCTGTCCTCTGTATCGTCCCCTTGTAGCACGATGGGACATCACCCTGGTCAGTGTGGTACGTGTTTTGGTAAGCGTGCGATGAACAGAACAGGTAGAAATAACAAAGGAAGTAGAGCAGCAGCTGTCTGTTAACAGCCCCGGGTAATAATAATTAATGATCTACTTGGGGCAAACAAGCACGATGGGCGTAGGACTGGATTGAAATCTCCAGAGCTGGGGTGCATGGCGTCGTTTGTGCAGGGTCAACACCACCATTTGGTGGTTGTGAAAAATGTTCTTTGTTCCCGTGGAGGCACCTGGGCTTCCCATCATGCTGCTTTTCTCAGGCCAAGCAAGACTCGGTCTTTTCAGCCCCTGTCAGTCCTCCAGTAGGGAGTTTCCTCACGGTGTATTCTCAGACCCTGGATCTCTGGGTGCTCACTGAGAGGAAGCGTGGTTTGCAACTAAGCCGGTTTGCAAATCAGCAGCAATTTGGTCTCTTTGGATTTTCATTCCCAAATACTCATAACAATTTTCTGTATGTGCCCTTTAGATTGTTCCCATTGCTTGAACAGTTAGGAGAGCTTGGACCAGCGAATCCTATCTGAGATTTACTTGCCAGCACTTTGTTCTGTGGTACCCTGACAGGTACCCTATCTACACTAACCCGCAGAGAAGCGTCACCACCTCATGATCCCTTCACCTCGCTTTTCCTTCAAGCCACAAAGCAGCGCATTTGAACGACCAGTGGGGCATTCCAGAGCTCTGCTGGGCTGGGATTCCCTGGGGAGCAGACAAGGCAAGATGTGGGTTTCTCATCTGCAGGTTGGACGGTGGGGACTGGAGCACAGAAAAATCCTATGTTTGTACCTGGAATCTGGACAGAAGAGGGTTGAGTCCACAGCACCCTGACCTAGTGGTGGATGTTCCCAGTTCTGTCATGTGCCTGGCTTTCCACCCCTCCCAGCCTTCACTGATAGCTGGTAAGTTGCTCTTACCTTAGATCCTGTCTGAAATTCCTTCCTATTCTTACTTCCTTCAGCTTGGGTCATTTTTTCTCTCAGCTCAGTCCAATATTTCTTGCAAAAGTAATCGCGTCGCAGCTCCTCAAACTGAGGAATTAATGCTCAGACATCAACAAGTGCACTGTTGCTTCTGAACTGGGACTTGCGGCTTCTCGAGTGCCCTCTGCCTTTATATCACCTCCTCAGAGAGAGATGATAGCAGGAAATTCAGCCCTGGGTGTGAGTGGGAAGAGCGTACTTACTTCAGCAGAGCTGGCTGTGCCCTGTATGTAGCTGCCAGTCCTTTGAAGCTGTCAGGCACATTTCCACCGTAGCTTCATTTGTGCCTTTGTTCTGAGCTATTCGATCTTAGGTGCTTCATCTGTGTCCTTTCAGGTGGTCTTTTCAGTGGGGAGCTGGTGGTGTGGGATACCAGCAGAAGAGAAGACCCTGTGATCTGGAGGACAGGAATGACAGATGACACTCACACCGATCCAGTCTATCAGGTAACAGAACGTCTGCAGCAGACACGGCTGGGGCAGGCGTGTGCTGCTGTTGCTCTGTTTCATCCCTTCAGTTCCAGCCCATGACAGGCCGCTACATTTCAGCAGTTGCATTCACTTTTGGTTGGCTGGTTTTCCCCAGATCTAGCTACCGAGCAGGCATTTGCTGAACTCGACACTCACCCTGCAGAACGTTTAACTTCTCGCCGTTCAGGGTAAACGAAGAGCAGGCTCAGTTCCCGTGCTGGAACTGTTCCCTGATGCCGGTGCGCTAACAAGGTGTGCAGTTGTTTGAAAATCTAAGTAGCAAAGTATCGCTGACCCTTAGCTGGGAGCTTAATGCTACGTGCTTTCATCACATCGTACAGCCTGGCTTCCTAACGCTTTCTGTCCTGGGGACCTGTGGCTCTGGGCGTACACTCTGTGCCTTTTCTCATCTGAAAGTCAGGAAAACGCTGCTGTTCGTAGCTGGGTGAGAGTGGGATAAATAACCACGTCTCAAAAGCGATGGCAGGTGAGCCTTAGGAACTGCAGGACAGAGTTCAGCCCTGAACAGCTGAATGCGTTTCTCTCCTGCCATCTCTGCCTGTCTGCCAGCTCCCAGCAGAAGGAATTTTGGTACCAAGACCACTGGCTGCCACCTGGCTCTGCTCCTGTGTCATCTTGGTGGGTCAGGGGACCGCAGGCTACCCAGGGCGGGCTTGGCACTTGTGCCAGAGCCCCTCGTCATGAGCTTACGGCATTTGGAACAGGTTAACTGGTTACCTGACGCCAAGCACAGAACCCACGCCCAGCTGCTGAGTGTGTCCACGGATGGAAAGATCCTGGTGTGGAGGGAGGAGCGAGATGGTCGCCTGGCCTTGGCCAAAGGATTCGCCATGGTGGCTCAGCAGATCCCCCGTGGCGCTCAGCTGAAGAAGGTGAGTCCAGCAGCTTAAAGAAGGCTGATCTGACAAAAACACTCTTAAACCAGGGGCCTGTGTGGCCTAGCTTGCCCTTCACACATGAAAGGCCAGGAAAATCCCCCTTTGAACATACGCACTAACCCTTGATCCCCATCTCCTTTCCCATATGAAATAAGGCTGGCAACAGCTGAGGTTTTGCCATGCGCTGAAGAGAAGCTGCTGGGATGGATTAAAAAACTTGCCTGTATTAATGTGCTTAAAGGAGGATGCTGCAGAGGTTGAAGGCTGAGCAGCGCTACAGACATCGTAGCTGGTGCAAGCTGTCCAGCGAACAGCTCGTTGGGGCCCTGGCAGACTGGGTCACGCTGCTCTAACTGGAAGTGTGTTTCACTGGTGCCCCCAGTGCTCCGAACAGTTTTGTCTCTCTTTCTGCCAGCTGGCCAAGGGAGATGCAGCCGTGGGTGTGACCTCACTCTCATTTTCACACTTCGATCCCCACGTGTTCGTTGTTGGGGTGGAAGGCGGCTATTCCCTGAAGTGCTCCACGGCCACAGGGACGCTGGCTCTCCAGAGGACGGGCGGTTCTGTCCCGCTCAGGGCTCCAGCAGAGCTCACCTTCTCCCCGCACGGCGGGCCCGTGTACTCCGTGAGCTGCTCGCCCTTCCACAGGTGAGTGCTGTGAATTGTCACTGGTGCTGCACATTGGACACAATTATTGCCGGGCTCTATACGTGCGTTTTTCAAGTAGTGCCTGGGGGCTGTGTACAAGCTCCAGAAAAGGGTCACGTGGCACCGGGACCTTGATGAAGTAACTTCTCATAGGAGGAAAAAGGTCCACTGGCTCTGGTGAAGCTTCCCCCTCCAAAACACTGCACGTGGGCACAACATGAGTAACACAAAATAGCATCTGCACTCAGGCCAGTGCAGAACAGCAGCACCTTCCTTAGATCATCAGGGACGTCAACATTAAAGAGCAATTTAAAGATAAGGGGAAGAGCTGAAGAAGTAATTTCTTTATCACTGCTTAAGTGATCAGAAATCTTACCAGTGGCTGCCTGGATTTAAATCTGAAGCTCACATCTCTGCGTTTACCCACCGCCCGGGGAAGAGGCCCCAGCCGTGTTTCTGTGAAACATGCTGACAGCCCAGGTTTGCCTTTAATTTGCGTGAGACAAACACAGCTCTAACAATGCCTGTCTGTAGATCAGCAGTTCTCGGGCAGCCCTGGCCTGCAACCCTCCAGCAATACTCAGTGGACACCACCAGCCCTCATTAAACTTAATTGAGGGCAGTAACAAAGCTGCGTCTCTACAGACCACAGCCCAGCTTAGAAATTGCTGCTTTGGGAAACACGTTCAGACCTTTGCGGAGCAGAAATATTGTCCGAGGTTGTGCTCCTGCAGGGAATTTTGTTCTTCATCTTTAGCAGTAAAGCCGAAAAAGTTGTTTCTTGCTTCCTCCCTCCTCCAGGAACCTCTTCCTGAGCTGTGGGACTGATGGCCAAGTTCACTTGCACTCCATGCTGCAGACACAACCCCTCGTTTCCCTTCAGGTATCAAAGAAGTATCTCTTCTGTGTGCGCTGGTCTCCAGTTCGACCGCTGGTCTTTGCAGCTGCATCTGGGGAAGGCAAGTAACTGCAGATACCTCTTCTCAGATGTAAAATCAATTGTGCTGACTATTAATGAGTAGAAGTCAACTGTACCCATTAGCACCTCTCACAAGCAGAGAGCAGTGACTGTTGTTTGTATGTGCCGTTAGTGTAACGGAGTCATTCCTAGCTAGCATGACAGCTTCAGCCAGTTACTTCTCTTTTGATGGTACCTTCTGCTGCCACAGCCCTTCACAGGGATAGAACGTGGCCAGATTACCGTGGCTAAAACTTACCCAGCTTCCTTGGTTTTGACATTTAGAGCTAATGGTTTAAGACAAGAAATGTTTCCCTAGAAAGTTGCTAAAACATTTTTGAGTTAAGGAATGGAAACTTCACAAAATTTGTCAAGTTGGTTTCAGGCCAACAGAATAAATCTGCGCTGCTGTGCAGCAATGTCAGCTTTGTCACGGCCAAGATACCTTCAGGGAGAAGGGGAAACGGGTTACAAATCACAGGTATCACAGAGTGTCTGGGGTTGGAAGGGACCTTGGAGATCTTCGAGTCCAACCCCCAACAAATAACAACTCAAAAGTTGTAGACCAGTAGATACTCATCTGCTGCTGAATACAAAGTCCGCTGCCATAAATGTTGCTGTTTTGTAGGAGATGTGCACCTGTTTGACTTCGGGAAGAGCTCACAGAAACCTGCCGTCTCCATAAAGCAGGCCACGGGTGAATGCCCCGTGTACTGTCTAGAATTTAACATCAAGCACACTCAGCTCCTGGCAGCAGGGGATGCTGCTGGGACAGTCAAAGTCTGGCAGCTGAGTTCTGACTTCACTGAGCAGGGACCCAGGGAACTGAATCACCTGGAGCAGCTGGCGAGCGAGATCACCGACTAAGGCAGCAACAGGACCAGCTGTGTGAAGCCTGTGACCACTCTGACTCCAGAAGCTGCTCACTGACCTCCTCCAGTGCTGGCCTGTAAACCACATAACTATCCCAGCTGGACTTTCATCCACCCCGCAGTTAAATGTGCATTTAGCCATTAAACACAAGATGATGTGGTTCGACCAGTAACTTTATTGAAGCACACTGCAATATGTTTGTTTTCCCTAAGAGTTTAAGCTAAGCAGTTTAAGGTTACATCATAAAGTAACATTGATTATTGTAGAGCACAAAGAGAGAGAGACACATGCAGAGCTATAGTCAGCAAACGTGAGCATGTCCTTTGCATCTTTTGGTACTAGTGTTTTAGATCAGTTCACAAAGAGTGAACGTGTAAATTCTATGTAGTCGTAGGCAGAGGGGAGTTCTCTGCCCTTGCCGTCCATGTAGGGCTTCATGTGAGAAATGCAGTAATCGGCTTGTTCCCGGGTCAGGTTCTGAAAGACAAAGACAGGGTGGGGGTGGAGATGGGCACTCGGAGGCTGCAGATGGGGCACTGACAAGCAGCCCTCCCACTGCCAGGGGCACACAACTCGGGGCAAAGCCAGAGCAGAACTACACCTGGCAGAGAAACACTCTGTTCGCACTGTATGGTTAAGGGTTGGAAAGTCTGACCTGAGACTTCCCACCGAAGAGAAGACAGATCAGGGAACAGATATGAGGAAGTGCAACCTCTTTGTTTCTCTGCCAGCCGGTGGGATTCAGACAGGAAAAACTTGCTGTCTTGGCAGGATGAGTTCACACTGTCTAAGCTTAGCATGAGGTTTCTCCTTTGAATCGTCGTCTGGAGAAACATCTCCCTCTAGTCTCACAAATGGTGAAAGGAAAGCAGCAGTTTCTGAGGACAGGCACAGTGAATGCACCCCCTTCCCGGGCCTTTGAGCAGCTCTTGCCTGAGCAGTTCTTTGGTAGTTAAAGCTTCTCCTCTTCCTCTATGGAGCTGAGGAAGCAGCTGGGTAGGGCTGTGACCATCGATACCCTGGCAGGTTCAGATCTGACTCAACCACCCGGACATGAACCTCCACAGCCATTAGTGCTGGTCTTTAACAGTTTATAAACAAAGAGGCTCCATCTGTTCCTCCCTGGTTAGTACTTACTTGGTAGAGCTCCTCCTTGGTCACATAGGGCTTCCCCTCCGAGCTGAGGGCACGGAAAGCGCTCTCAATCTCCTCGCTGGATTTCACGTTCTCCGTTTCCCTGCTGATCATAAATGCCATATACTCCTGGAGCGAGACGTGTCCATCCCTGCGGGTGAAACACAGCGTGTGAACACTGCTGTCCACTGAGACACCCTCCTGCCTGGGGCCTTAACATCTCTGGAGGAGTAAAAGTCTTAACAAAGGAGATCATCAACACCACATCACTTTCTAAAGTGAATTTCTTCTTCCCAAGTGTCAGTCTTACCTTCATAAAGACCCTCTTACATGAATTGTTGTTAGAGCAACCACAGCCTCCGCAACAGAAGTGAGCACAGCTCTCAGCATGTGGGAGACCATCCAGCCCAGTCCCCGGAGGAACCGGTACAGTAGTTCCCATAGAAAAATAAAAGGTGCAGCCTACGTACCTGTTGGGATCTACAGTGTCAAGAATAGACTCAAACTCTGGGTCTGGCTCTCCTTCCTCAACCATGGGCAGGTCGTAGCCAAGAGAGCGCAAGCAAGACTTAAACTCCTGGTGATTAAGTCGTCCAGATTTGTCCTTGTCAAAGTGCCTAAAAACATAAAAGCAAAGCCCACGTTTTTCAGTGTCAGTTGGTGAGTACAGAAAGCTATAAAGCAGGCTGAAAACTAGAACAGGCTATAAGCAGCCCACAATTCTGGACAAATAAGCTTGAATCAATAAATGGTTCTATCTAACGTACATAAAAACTAAGCACCACAAATTCTTTACTTTGCTTAAAAAGCATCCCAACAATGGCCATATTCCCAGCTGGAATTCATTGGCAGTCCCGGTTCCTACCCAACTGTGCCCACAATGAGTGTGCCCAGGAGAAGCTGACGTGGCTGTGGCTGCCCCCAGCCAGCAGCGGGTGTCTCTGGAGGCTCCTGCCATCTGGCAGAGATCAGAGCAGCTCAACACAAAGTTGGGCAGACAACAAAGAAGCTACAAACAGATCAGTCAGAGAATCCTGTGAACAGGAGCCATCCACGCGCCAGAAAACTCTCACGAGCATTCCTCTGGCACGCTTTCCCTGCAACTCACTTGAACATCATGCTGAACTCCTTCAGGGCCTCCTCGGTGACTCCAGTCGTGTTTCTGTAAAGGAAGAAGCAAAGCTCGTGAACAGTTCCTCAACCACAGAACTCTGCTGGAGTCCATCTGCCCCAAGCCAGCGTCTGCATCAGAAGGTGAGGGCAGATGAGCCAACAATACATTACATCACCACAGCTCAACAGAACAAATCAATCCCTCTAAGCTCTTGGCATTGCTAATGGCCAACAGGAACTACTTCCAACTTGCTACCACCATCCCTCAGGAGAGACAGGAGGTGGGGGATTTACACGCTCCCTGCAGCGCTAGAGCACCGGAGAGACTCCTTAGCACGGACCCTGCAAGGCTGGTTTTCTGACACAGGCTGCGTCTCCCGCCCTGCACCCCCCCAGTTAGACACAGCCACACCGCACGTGGGGGAGGCAATACCGAGCCTGAATCTGCTGCTCCAGGTTGTGCTGCATTCTCATCCCCAGCTGGTCCAGCTGGTCCCACTGCTGTGCCAGCCCCACAGTGCTGTGCTCTGTGTATTTGTTGTCCAAGATAAGTGCCTCTTCCATGGCTGCTCCGAGGTCCTCAATCTTCTTCAGCTGGCTTCTCATAGCTCGGATCTCCTGGTGCTTGCGCTGTTAGGAGGCAACGAAGAGGAGAAAATCAAGGAGTGCAAAAAAACCAAAAAAACCAAAACAAACAAACAAACAAAAACAACCCAACTACTGTAAGAAGTTAGAAGATGGGCTGGCAGGATTATACTCTTCTCTTTCTGCTGGGACTATATACATATATACTGGGATTGTAGAATACTGAATAAAGTGGAATTTGAAACGGTGCTCCTCTGCATGGACACTACTGGAAACTAACAGGGTTTGCAAACCCGTTCTTGAGACAAAAACCCTCTTATCAGAAAACTGCTGAAAATCCTCTCTCCTCTCTGCCCTACCTGACCCATTTAGAGAGAACAACAAGGAAAACTACACCAGAGTGCTGGTTAATGGCTTGTGAGCTAAGCAGACACCAGCTACGTAAACAGATAATCCCCAAGGCCTCCTCAGTACTCAAAGTGTGTAAAATCCATTCAGATTTTGCTATAGTTACAGGCACTTCCACTCCCACCCTGCGTTCCCAAGTCATCCGCTGGGGAAGGGCTTTCGGCAGTACGTGAGCATTACTTACTTTAGTAGCTTCCAGCTGCGATTCCAGCGTTCCCGACTCCTCCACCATACAAGACCTAAACACAGACCCCCAGTGAGAAAACATACTTCTCCCCTAAAAATGGCAGGTGGGGCTTGAAATTAACAGTCCTTCCTTGAAATTAAAAGAGTCCTCACAGCAGTATTATCCTCCTGGAGATATTCAAACTCTGGTTTTGCATTTTGTTTATTCTGACTCATCCTATTTCAGACTGACAGGTGTACGTCTTGTTTGAGTCTTATTTCTTTACACAGTTAATTTCTAGCCCCATTTGAAAGGCAACATGACCAGCAGCCACACTTCATGCCAGATCCAAAGCGCCCGCTTTACGGGACCTAATGAAATTAGAAACTTGGTGCAGCTCCACCCCCTCCGCCGTGCCCAGCACACACACGCACACACGAGCTACAGGTGATTCCTCGAGATGGGCTGTCTTTGCCAGCACCGTACCTCTACAGAGGTGTGTTACATGGGGATGAAATAGGGGGAAAAGACCTTAAAAACTACTGGGTTTGTTTCAAAGTAGCCTTGATATGGCATTATCTCTGCAGAAAACTAAAGAGCTCTGCTCCATGCAGCAGTGGCTGGCAGACAGTTGCCTTTCCCTCCCCACCTCTGTCATCTGGCACCCAAAGAAACTGAGGCACGGCCACTGCTCTCCATCCGATTTCCACGCTGAGCTCGGCACACTGCAGCACCGACACCAGTATAAAGACCACCACTGTGGTGATGGTCTCCAAGATCTACTCCACATGGACTAGCTACGGAAGATCTCTGGATGCTGCTTTTTCCCCCTAAGACCCTAAGCAACCTTTAAGAAGCAATGTTTAAGAATCTCTGTCCTTCCAACATGCACGGTGAGAGTTTCTGCTGAACGACCTGTGCAGGGACAGCGAGTGTGGGCGCTGTGCAGGTGGCTGTCCTCACCTTTCACACTCTGGTACTTAGGCTCCTAAAATTTAAGTGGTTGATATTTAAGTCACTAGAACTAGGTTTTCATCCCCACTGAAACTGATCCCTACATGCTTTTGAGCTTCCTGAGAAGAGTATTTCAAGTGCTGAATCACTCTGTAGCAGTGAAAATGCACCAAACATCGGGGTGTTTCTCACTACAGGGTTAAGGCTCAGATTCAATGCACATCTAGAGATGAAGCGCACGCCCGGAACCCTGAGCAGGAAGCTGGGAACCAACCGTGGAAAGAGTCAACAGGGAAACAAACCTCCAAGCATCTCTAAGCCGTGAAAGTTAGTTGGAAGGAAAGCGAGCCTTGGAATTAAAGAGTGCATTTGAAAACCAAAGTGAGGTAAGAAAATAAGAGGAAAAAACCTTCCAGATAGATCATCCCCAACTTCATACTGATAGACACGAATGACACGACGATACGCTATGCTAGTCAAAGAAAAGAAACCAAGTAAATTCCAAAAAGAGAAGAAAGAAAGAAGAGAGGAAAGAACACACCCAAACACAGCCACTGCAGTGGAGCCACACTCCAAGCCAGCACCACCCTGAAGCAAACACAAGCAAGTACTTAATGAAAGAAAATTACTCAAACGCTGGTTGCACATTTGTGAAAATAAGCTTACTATTTTCGTGTAAGTAACAAAAAAGTGAATCTCAACCAGGAGACAAATTGAAGCCTTGCAGTTAACTCATCTACAGATCATTTAAGGCCATTCTTCTTCCTAAACTCCAAATTCCTCTTCCTCTCCAAAGAAAAGCTCCTCCAGGCTGCGCCGGGTGCGCGGAAGCGGCTGCAGCTCATTGCAAACAAGGTGTACACACAGCAGCTCTTATCTCGAAACTTCTCTGCAGCTCTGCCAAGAAAGGCAGCAAGAAAGTGCAGCCTCTCTGAGCTAGCTCTGCATTTTTAATCTATTCACACAGAATTAAGGACAAGCTCTGCCTGGCATATCAGCAGCCTTCTGGTAATTTGTTCAACAAAAGAGCTTGGCATGGTGATCTTGAACTCTGACCCTACATCTTTTAGTAAATGGCTCCTTTCTGTTCGCTCGTTCTTGGATACCAGAACTAATCTACAACACTACTTTACAAAGGAGCAGAGAATTCAGCATCCGTTCCAGGAAAATCTGCTCAGTACCATTAAACTGTACAACAAAAATGGGGCAAATTATTTTTATCTGGCAGAAACAGCAGAACACAAGACACTGTGATCATTACAGAGCAAACAAGAAGCACAGTTATCTGCGAAGATTCCACCCTTTTATTATGAAAAGCCTTCTCTCCCTACGGGAAAGGCCCCGGCCTCCTCTGCAGCACTTCATGGGGGCTGACAGAGGCCTCTGCACCAGGCCCGTACACTGATCCTCAGCATTTTACGCTATCTCTTATTACAAAGCTCTCACTCTGCTGCAGACTTTTAATACTGAAGAAATTTATAAGGACAGACGCACTCTCAGAGGGTTTGGCAGTCTGAAGACATTTAAAGATTTTATTATTTCTTTTTCACTTCTTGACAAATGCCCAGCCCAGATCCTCATCAGGAACTATTCCCCTGGACAGAAAGTGGATTTCAAACTGCAAACCCTGGGAATCTTGTGGGTTCATCTTGGAAAGTTTTATTTTCTCCTGTCAAGAATATAACCCTCGTGGGGCGTGGTTATGCAGCAGATTAAAAACCAGGCAGTTTGTATTTGCATACTTTTAGCAAAGCCTCTTCAGGAGAATAGTCCCTTGTCCTTACCAAAACCAGTCAATACTTTGGAGTTTAATCATTCTGAGAACAGTTAAAATGGACAAGTTTATTTTGCTAAAAAGTCTCTGAACGCTGGACAACGAGGCCTGTCAGCTGGTTTCCAAGGGCAGGCTATTCTGTGGTCTCCTGTATCCAACTAAGAACCTTTTCTTGTGCAAACCCTCAGAGAAAGCAAGAACAGAATTAGGACTCCATGGTACGCCAGTGGCTACCCGTTAATAATCTCTTCTGCTCTCCACTAGGACATTGTGATGTTTCTACCGGTTCGTACTTAATCGACTCCGAGATCTTGTTCCCTGCATCTGTGCTCCTCAGCCACAGGTTCTCTTTTCAAATAAAAGGGGTTTCAGCGCAGCCATCACACAGACAGAGCAGAACACATCACCAAACTTTTAAAGATATAAAATTCAATACTAACCCATCTAGCAGGTAAGTCCTGTAGAGTGTGAAGATCCAAACATCAGGCAGCAGGACAGAGACAAGACAGTAAGAGAGGGACAGAGATTTGGGTGGGAAGCAAACATCGACAAGTTAAAAATCGTATTTATATTTCATTATTTCATGAAGACACAAACAGAACTATTCGTAAACACACAGAGACAGAGAATTCACAGGATTGGATGAAAACAGAACTCACCTCCTCTGAACCACAACCCGAGTGTGTCAGAACCGGCAAACAGCACAGTCTGAGCACAGGTACCTCTGCTTTCTAGGAACACGCTCTTCAGTTCGCTGCAATTCCTGACCTTGAGATTTTTTATTTCTGACACAATTGTTCAATCTTTATTCCCTCTCCCTAGGCAAGGATATTATTAGACAGCGCCCTGGGTAAGTGACTGCAGAGCAGCCTTAAGCTGTTATCACAGCTTCTTTCTCTACTGAAGCTCTAGTGAGATTTGTAATATACCCTTCAATACAAAAGAAGCATTAACAGAAAAGCCACTGGCACTTCACACAGTCTGCTTCGAGCTGTTTGTTCCCCACCCTCCAGCTGTGCTGCAGACTAGTGCAGCAATAACTGGAGAAGAGCAAAGTCCTGGATAACTGGAATTACTGCAGGAAAATTAACTTAGAAGCATAAACATTTTTAAAGTCTGGCGCTTCAGGGCTTTCCTCTTCCCTCTGGCTAACAGGGCCTCCCTCGAATCCCAACTGCAGGAAACGAGCAAGTTCTGAATAGCTGGTTTTCAGCAGGAGACATTTACAACTTAGACCAAAGAGATGTGGGATGGACACAAGTATGAGCTGAGGAATTCTCTAAGGGCAGCTCCTGGGATGACAAACTATACCTGGTCTCCTGAATCCACTGATGGAAAGCATTAGCGTGCTGAGCAAATTCCTGGCGCAATTTGTCATTTTCTTCCTGCCTTCGCTGTTCCTTCTGCAGCTCCAGCTCACGTTCCTGAGAAACGAACAAAACTAATTTCAAAAAGAGATATCTCGTAATAAAAAGCAAAAACTACGAGCTGCATTCCAGCCCAGTTCTAAAGCTCAAAACAAGACTGAAGGCTCAAAGAGTGTCCTGGATATCTAGAAAAAATAAAATAAAATAAAATCATCTAAGATGACAACACAGAACATTCCTCCTGAAGTCTTCAGAGTTGGAAATGAACCAGCAGTTACTTTACTGCATAGCATGGACATTCAAGTTATTTTATAGTTAGGAAGTGAGGCACATATGCTTTGTCTTTTCAAAAACCGCAAACGGAAGAGCATGAAAACAACTGACAATAGCACAAGTTTATAGCCAATGGAAATTTTTCTTTGCTTCCAAATTTTGAGATATTTCCATCTGTTGTATAGTGACAAACTCTTGTACTGATTATCTTGGAGGATGACTTCCAGGGAAGACTTGAAAGGCTGTAAACTATGAAGAGAGTCTTTCTCTCTCTGACTTGCCTTGATAATTTTCTGCAGATTCCTCCAGGTTTCTTCAAGAGCCTCCATAGTAAACCAAGTGTATGGGTTGGAGGCTACACGGAAGCTCTTGATCTGGCGATCAAGCTCTGCCAGCTGGTTGAAGTCAGCCTGGGCAGAACTAAGTGAAGAACGGAAAGCATCATGAGCTTCTCGCAGTGCTTTGATTTCTTCCAGCGAGTTACAGCGCACGGGATCTGTCAGGTCCTCTTCAGCATTCTCAAACCAACTGTTGAAGGCAGACGCTTTCTTTGCAAAAGTCAGGAACAGATCCTCAACCTTGAAAAGAGAAAACAATCCTGTTGTTCAGTAATGCAAATATTCTATATGAGCTGATCTGGAACTAACACACATCAGTGACATTTGCCTTTATTACTTATTTCTTGCAAACATCTCAAAAATTCTTATGATAAGTCTCCAGGATCTCCATAATCACTAGCAGCAAATGAAAAAGCTGCAGAAGTTCCAAGAGTTGGATGTTTTTTCCAAAGAGAACAATTAGATTTTTGTAGCTCCATGGTTTGGCCACTCACCTTTCTGAAATGCTCCTGAGCCTCCAAGAGTTTCTTTTTCCTGGCAGCAGAATTAGCAAGGAGCTGATTCCAGCGTTTCATCAAGGAAGCGTGTCGAGCCTCAATGGCCTTCGACTGGATATGTTTGGCTGCTAGTAGCTGGTCTTTCAGAGCAGTGATGTTTGCAATTCCCTCCTGCTGGAAAGCCTGAAGTCCAGCATCAAAAGTTTCCTGAAGCATTAAAAAAAGAACAAAATCATTTAGACTGTATTTGTATTTAACCATTCCAATCTCCTGTGTACATTTCCACCACAAGTACTAGATTCTTGTGTACTGTAGAAGAGCTGACCTGTTCTCTCCATCACTTACGGGGCAGCAGCAGCATTAGCACTAACCTGTTTGGTGAGCAGTGTTTGCACAGAAGAGAGGTCACGTCCATAATCGTCCGTCTTCAGACTGTTTTCCTTCTCACCTAGAAAATGGAACAAATTCAGTAAAAATGTCATGTCTTTACCCCAAATCTTTCCTCCGTTCCAAATCAGGTCACCCCGACAACATAAATCAGGTACGGTACTGATTACCTTGGGTTTAGGTCTGCTCATTACAACAGCAAGTGAGAAGCTATTTGTCTCTGTTACAGAGTACGTGCTCTGATGTAGGACATACCTATCCATGACTCCACTACATCTGCTTTCCAGTTGAACTGGAGGAAGGCAGAGTTCTCATCCAATTTGGCTTTCCTCTGAGCTGCTGCTTTCTCCAGGTCTGACACCTTGCCTCTGAGGCCCTTCATCTTGGCAGTAATGTTCTCCTCGTGGTGATTGTTCTACATGATAGGAGAGAAAATAAAAAAGTATACCATATGATGTTAAGGTTTTCCAAGGCATTCCATAAGTTGGTGATAGAGGAAGGACTTCAACGGAAAGACTTTTGTCCATGAAACAGCTTTGAAAGCAGTTAACACCAAAAGCTTATTCAGCTGCAAAAAATGAGTAAGAGCTCTTCTCAAAGAGATGACAAATCAGTCCTCAGAGAAGAGTAAGTCTACTTTGACATGGAAATGTCAAAAAGCCTTCAACTTCAAAGCCTCTTGAGGTTGGGTTTGTGTTCAGTTTGGTGGGGTTTTTTGTTGGTTGTTTTGTTTTTAACCAGTTTATGCTCACCTTTTTAATGAGATCCTCTCCATTAGCACACACATCATTCACTCTGTCTTTGTGGACAGTAAAATCAGTCTCAAATGCTTCGTGCTTTTTCAGCAAGCCCTGCAAACACAAGACACAGTCACTTTTAAAAATCATATCTCACTGCTTACTAAAACCAAAACCAGTTTATTGTTATAATAACCCAACCTAAACTTCTTCTGACAACTATTAATCTTAGCTGTTTAGCACAACTCGTTGGTTTTCTGTAGAAAAAAGGAGACTTAACACTGACTTCCAGTACAACTTCAGACATTTGATTTAACCAGGACTGCCCATCAGAGGGCTAAGTGATGCAAAGCTACACCAAGCTGCAAGTCACTTCTACAGGAACTAACATACTTGAGATGCTTTTATAAAATGAATTACAATGCATGCTTTCAAAAGGAAGCAACAATACTGTCTCAACTGGAAAGAAAAGGTTAAAGAAAAGGTTTGTTAAGCTCTACCCAACAATAATGCAACAAGAATGGCAAAGAGCTGACAACTTTCTTCATACCTGGATAGCAGCAAGTGTGTCCCCATAATCCTCACTGGCTACCAATGTCATTTTCTCATTGATCCAGGCTTCCTCTTCCTCAACATTTGCTACAAACTGCTGGTACTCCAGAGACTCCTCTAGACGCTGACCCCTGCATGGGACAAGAAAGGTAGAATTAGTCACAGTGTTACTTTATGGCTCTTAGATACAAGATGAAAATGACAGCAGCAGAAAAGCTAAGAATGCAAAGACTGAACCCTAACGACACAACCATTCACACGGCACTTCTGGAGAGCAGACTGCAATGTCCACAGCTCTAGAAATGCATGAGGCCACAACACCTGCAGCTACTGAAGGACTAAAATAAATCATTTTCTCCCAACAGCTTCCACTCCTGGTAGTGGATTAAGGCCAGTTAATTTGGGTCCGCTGTTTCCAACTAGTTCAAGAAAAGGCTAAACAGAGCTCACCTCAAAAAAAAAAAAAAAAAAAAAAAAAAAAAAGACTCATGTTTCTACTGAGGAAAATTATCACTAAATATCTTTTCACTAGTCTCCTGGTGGAGCCTGTCATCAGCAACGTGTGCTATTGCATCCTGTCACTGACTACGACCTGTACCCTAAAACCCCAAAACTCAGTAAGTCTGGTCCACATAACAGTTTAATTAATATTGATTTTTACAAAAACATGTCTCACACACCTGGCAGCTGCCAACTGTTTTAACTCTTTCCAGTGATCCACAAACTGAGCCAGTCTCTGTTGTATCTCCTCCTTTCCAATCGTGTTATCATCTGAAAGCTTCTTACCAGTGTCTAGAACACCCTGCAAAGCAGAGAAACACACAGTGAATGAAACATCACTTGCTCTCTTCTTATACAGCCCATCTGGATTCCAGCAAACCTGTTACTGGCTTTCATGTCTGCCACAAGCAAGAAAGATGCTGCTTATACAGAAATCTGTCAAGGAGAGAGGCCTTTACCTGGATAGCAGGTTCATGGGCAGCTAATTCTGCTTCTAAGCGCTTGTGTTTTTTCCTAAGGTTCTGCACCCCCGTTAGGTCTCTGCCATAGTCCTCTGAGCTAACCAACAGTTTCTTCTCTCTGAATTCAAGAGAAGGGAGAAAGATCAAATTTGAAATTACTTCTATAGGTCAAACCTGATTAAAGATAAAAAATGGAACAACAAAACAAAACCAAACCCAAACAGTTGTGAATAAGGAAACGCTCCTCACAGCACAAAAATCTTGGATGTAAAAAATTGTGTACGTGAGATATCAGCAAACAGCAGCTGGCTCCTGGCAGCACATTCATGGGTAACATGGGGGATAGAAGGAAGGGGGGAAGGGGTCTATCGTTTCTCACGGAAGGACAAGTTTCTCTGTACTCTTTTCTTTCCAAAAAGACAGATCCCTTTTGTAGTTTACCTGTTGTTGTCCAGGTTTGGGGCTTTTTAATTTATTTTACAGTCATGACAACAAAAGTGCTCTAATTTGAATGATTTCCATCAGGCTCACTTCTTTCCCTCCTCCCAAGATCCTAACACCAATATGGAAAGAGCAATTGATTAATTGCTACAACTGGGTAAATCAAACAAAAAAAAACAAACCCAAAAAGTACTTCAGACTGAAAAAGTAATGTTTGAATTTTTGCTAGGAATTTTCCCAAGAAGAGTAGAGTGGAATTTCAGTTATCCAGTCCAGGTCTAAACAGCATTACTTTTTCCAGTACAGAGCTTTCCTTCTTAGGGTTTGACTGAAGAAAACTGTAGCTAAGAAGCCACACCCAAGCTGGTGCTTTGAATACAGTTTCCCTTGACTGAAGGGCAAAGGTGATTTCTTGTAGAGACACTTGGAAAAGACAAGTTGTAACACCATACTACAGCCTATGGATGTTGGTAGCAAGCTGCCAGTAAGCACAGGCCCCCATGCCAGAGCCTAGAACTTCCAAAATACCCACTTGATCCAGGACTCCTCATCATCCATATCACGGAAAAACTGATGCAAACGGTGGGACTCGTTCAGCTTTGCGCGGCGGGCAGCTGCCATGCTCTTAATCCTCTGGAAGCGCCCGTTAATGGTCTCACGTTTGTCCTTTACTTGGGATGTATCGAAAGCACTGCTGGTCATCAAACTGTCAGCCTGACTGTTCAGGTCCTTCAGACGATCCTGGAAATGTGGGTGAACATGTGTGTGAATTGCTTGGATCTCCTTTCTGTGTTTCTGATGTCAGTATAAAAATCATAATCCAACTACTGTGCAGAGTCACAGTTTTTATGAAGAAAATGTGTTTCAACAAGTATGTAACTGCAGCATGTATAGAAGTGCTATCTGTAGTATTTGCTGATTACCAAGATTTATTTTCCAAAACCAAAAGAGAAAGCAGTACCTCATGAGCAGATATATCAGCTTCCAGTAACTGGTGTTTCTTCAGAAGGTTGTTAACCGATGCCAGGTCCTTCCCATAGTCTTCAGATGCCAACAAAGCCTCCACCTGGGGGTGGGGAATGAAAAGGGGAGGGAGAACAAGTTGTGTTTTCAGAAAACCTTTGAAATTATCATGTCTTAGTTTAAAACTGTGCAAGTCAATGTTTTTCTCCATTTTCTAAGTGTGAATAAACCTTTGCCTCATCACCTCTTCAATTCCTAGCAGATTCTATGCAAATATGCTTCTTCTGGCCTTACTGTTTATAAATAACATAAAAACACCCACAAGATTTTTAGTCCTAATAAAGACTTTTTTCAACTCAACCTAGACTAGCTCAAAGGAGGAGTCTGCTGCACACAGTCTAACATCAACAAAAAGAATTAAAACAAATAGAAAAACAAGTCTTGCCAGTAAATAATCCCAGTATTGGTTACCTCTGAAAGCCAGAAATCAAAGTCCTTGATTCCAGTATTGAAATTCTGTTGCTTATTAGCTTCCTTCAGTTTCTGACTCTTCTCTGCAGATTTCTGCACCAGGAATTGCCATTGGTCAGCCAGGGCAGCCAGGCGTGCCTGTTAGAAAATGGGAAAAGATAAATGCTACAAACTCAAAACATAACTTCTGATAAATGTAAAACCAGAACAAGATACAAGTTTGGCTGCTGATTCCAGATATAGCAATTTCACAGCCACTATTTCATGCTGCTTAGCTGTAATTCAGTTCAACTCTTACACCCTGATCGTAGGATTGGAAAACTTCTCACCCTTGAGAACACAGCAGAATGATTACCCTGATTTCTACTCTGTAGCTGAAATAGAAGAGCTTCTATAAAACAAGACTTGGTTTTGAGGGACACTCTCCTCTCCCAGTTATCCAAACACTTCTCAACACAAAAACTAAGCAAATCTTCTAAGACTTGTTGTATCTACCTTGACAGCATCCTCACTGCCAGCACAGGCTCCTCTTTCTATCAGCGAGTTCCCCATGTCGATGACTCCGCGGATCCGATCTGCGTTGGCATGGAGCTCAGCTTCAAAGGCTTGGTGCTTCTGGTGTTTGCTCTGAATGTGACAAAAGCAAAACTGTTAGAGACTGGACAAAGGGCTCCTAAATTGTTCTCATGGGCTGAAAGGCCAGCAAAAGAGTTGTTGACGTACAGAAAGAGGTTTGTATATAACCTGATCTAAAGAAGTTCTCTCTCAACCAGAATACTTATTGCTCGCTCCAATAGCAACTCTTGTTAGTCTGAGTAAGCTTTGGCCGAGCCAAACTGCCCGCGAGCTGATGGACAACTCAGGCAACACTTCACAGGTCGCTATGCAACGCTCCTTGCATTAAGTGTAGCTGTTACTCAAGTAAAGCTTTCTCATTTTCAAAGCCATCACACTTGAGAAGCAGCAGTCATACATACCTAAGTGGAAGCGCAATACATCAGCCTTTCCACTCCTATAGTAACTCCACAAACTTGCTATTTTCCTTCCTAATCTACAGGTAATTAAGAGAAATCACTGCTGCAACCTTTCTGCACCGTTTTGATATTAATCATACCCGGCCACATTATATATTAAAATAATGAACTAACAACCAAAAATCTCTTTAAAAGTAACAGTTGGATGTTTATAATTTTTCTCTGCTGAGTTGTGAGCACCATGAGAACAACAGGAGCCTCGGTGTGGGAGGCAATACGTGGCCCTCTCTCACATATACATGATCCATCCGCCCACCAGGAAGGTAACAATAGCACAAAAATGACAAGACAGAATTTACAAGTATTAACTGGAAAGGCTAGTAACATTGGACATGGGTGTAAAATGCCCTGAGAGAGTGGAATGAAAGGAAATGTTAGATTAAAAATAAAAGGCGGAAAATACTATAGTGCTGGCATGAGAAATTCTGCATGAACTGCTTTATTTTGGGAACTGTTAATCCTGAATGCTGAGATGATAAAAACGTATCCTTCAAAGCTAGATTTACCAACATGTACAACTCAATTCAAAAGCTGCCAATTGGGTATCTCCATATAATTACTGTGACAACAAATTCCAGACAAGGCTTTTTGGTTTAAACAGTAGAATTCTATTTTTTTCAACTAAAAATATATATATATATAAAAAAAAAAAATT
>JAAGNO010014637.1:0-40741 GCA_033439905.1 Ceryle rudis
GCGGAGGTCTGCCGGGCTGCGCGGCGGAGCGGCGCCGAGTTCAGAGTCTCTCCGCGCAACTTCGGTTACGCGGCAGGACCTCTGCGGACTGTGGGGCTTCCAGGGCGCGATTGCATTTCTATCCTTTTGCAGCTGCAAAAGCAGATAATTAACTAAACCCAACAGAAATAAAACAAACTCAGGCTTGCCTAAAAGTTAGGATACCTTTTTTTTTTTTCTTTTTTTTTTGTCTTCTTTCTTTTACAATTTTATTCCCTATGTGGAAGTCTCTTATGAATCGTGCTCGGCACACTGCATGGGAAGCAGCGGCTTGTGTTTTGGATCGAGGATTTGCTGTTGCAAAGCGGTCTAACTTCCATGCAGTGGGGCAGCCTTCACTACTCTAAACGCCTTGATGATGTGCTGAGGAACCCATATAGATTGACATCTTGTGCAGAGAAGGCACTGAAGGTAAGAAGGGGGCTTGGGGAAAAAGAAGCGATTTCTATCTCCTTTTATCTATCTTTTGTCCAGCATCCCCCTTTCAGCAGAGCATCAGCAGTTCACCCAGAGCAGTATCGATAGGCTTGAACTGATCAAGTAAAATGCAAGTCTGCTTCCGTGAAAAGTACACGGAGCTCACCAGTGATTAGAAAAGATGTATTTATTTTTAGTCTGATAACGTAGCCCGTTTATGATCCACGCTCACAGTGCGGACAGCGTGTAACTCACATAGCTCAGGAATGAGATCTACGGTCTCAGCCTCTGATGGGCAGTTTGCATTGGCTGCTGCATTTTGTTGAATGTGTACCCCCTGCTACCTCCCTAGAGCATCCCATCATCCTGCCTGATCTGTTGTTTTTTGCAGATATAGAGTCTAGTATTAATGAGAGAAGGAGAGGGATGGAAAAAAAACCCCCATATGGAACATTTTATTGATGTGATCGTAATCCTGTAATGGAGATTGCATTAAATGAGGATTGCATCAAAATGCCTTGCTGCTGTGAGAGACCAGAGAGCAAAAACTATGCTGGATTGTAAATGAAGTTCTTTGATTGAAGGATTTTTCTTGAACCATGAAGGGATGTCTGTAAGCTTAAAGTTGCTGTATATGTGCAGTACCGGAATGGGATAAAAACCAGATTGAGCTGAAATACATTTTAATTTCCTCAAGCTCTGGAGACAGTTCGAATTGGTTAGAGGCATTGCAGTGATGTCCAATGAATTCTTGGTTTCTGCTATGGAGACCACAGAAAGGCAAGGAGAGGAGAACACTGAAAGGCAAGGAGAGGATTTGATCGTTTGGGAAAGAGAAGGACGGTGCATTTGTGACTTTTGCCGTAATGGCACAAAGCTTATCAGCCTGCTGGTTATAGGCAGAAGCCTTGTAGGCAGTGTGGAAAGCAGAGGATTTATCTCACTTTGCTTTTGCAAGCTTGGTGTAGTTGCCTGCAGGAAGTAGCTGCGAGGTGTATGTCAAGAGGCAAACAGGGACTTATTTGCCCCTTTTGGACACTGAAAGAAACTGTAAGCTTGAGAGAGATGGAGTCAACTCATCCAGTCCTGTCTTTTTGAGCTTGAGTTGGTATTAGGTTTTGAGTAATTGTTGCTGCTTATCTCAACTGGCAAAGGAGGGAGAAGATGTTCAAGTTTATCGAACCAAAGCAGAGCTGAGGACAGTAGATATTATCAACTCACCCTTGCATTCTTTCTGTGCTAAATTTTACTCTGACATAGAGAACTGAGCCACAAAGAGCACCTTCTTCCAGCCTTACTGAAAGGAAACCTAAAGAGAACAAAAAGATTAAGCCAAAGATGAATTTTCACTTTTTGCTTGTCAGCAGTGGAAGTGGCATTGATCTGTCAGACTACACGGGTCAGCAGAGGTAAGATAGGGGGAAAAAAAGTTATGTATTTATTTATTTATTTACTAACATTTTCAACGCACACAAACAAAGTTGGCCCATAAATAATCATCCAGAGTGGGAAAGCACCATTCCTTAGAAACACCCGAGTTATAACTGGTGTAAGCAGCAGAGAAATTCCTGCAAGAACGCTCAACAGCTTTTATGTGTAACTGCAAAAGAGGTGGTTAAATACGAAACTATGTAGAGTAAACCAAAATCAAGTATCTGATGATGTTCTCGGAAGTAATTTCTGTTCCCACTTGAGCTGTGTACAAAACCTGAGGTAACAGCTCCACATTTCACACTCTCTCTTGCCGTGTATTTGGCATAAAGTTGAGATGAAAACACGTATTTGAAATAAAACGAAGAAAAGCAGCGTAAGCATATTGAATTCCTCTTAAGCATTTTATTTTGGCAAAAGGCGACTTTTAGTGAATAGTAAGAGATGGGTTTAGAATATTCATGGCTAAACTCCAGGGAGCTTAGTGTTAGCTCAGTAGGCAGAAGGCTCTTCCTCTGAAGAGATATCTGGAAAAGATGTGTTTAAATTTCAAGCCATATTCAGTTGAGACTGTTGGTTTCCACATTTTAAAATCATTTGTTCTGCTTCTTAGGGGAATGGTGCTTCAGTTGGAAAATAAAGCAAGCATTTCTAGCTCACTTTTTTTTATAGGAAGAGCAAGCAGCGTGCTTTAATTGTACTTCTGTATGTACAAATGTTCCAGATTTGGCTCTATTTTTTTATCAAATAACAGCTGAGGAGAAATTAGTCTTTCGAAACCATGGTTATCCATGCAGATCTTGGTCTGTATTTTTGCTACAGAAGAAGTCTGCTTCATGGCTGCATTGTTCATCCTTGCAGCATTTCTTTAAATGTGAGCCTTGCTATAGTTAAAGGATAATTTATATTCAGCGTAGTACTGTCTGCTCAGTGGAATTGGCTTTATACATCACAGCCTCTGCAAAAAAAGGAGATCAAAGATCTGAACCTGTGGTCCTGTATTGCATTTGTATTCTACATGGACTTGAGTAATCCTATACTGGAGCCATTCACACTCCCATAGTTAAGAATGTGTCAGTCTTTCCATTAAAACACCCATTTGCTTAGTAATTTAACAGCTAGTTTAAAGACGGGCTCTGAGCTTAAGTTAAACACATTCATACAGTGAAGAAAAAGATATCCTAAGCAATGAAGTATAACAATTGGCATTTGTTAACAGACAACTCTAAGTCGAATTTATAGAAAGCTTAGTAGGAAATAACACCTGCCTGGAAAATTTAGAGATGAAAAGGGAAAAAAAAATCCTTTCAGCTTTGGAAAGCCCCTTGTGGGTCCAGATGAGTGTTTATACCTGGATTTTAAAGGGGCCTGTGATTGTCAAACAGGCAGCAGGGCTTTTCTTAAAGGAGAACAGCACTGGCTCAAACCAGGGATCGGTCAGCACTCAGTTTAATGGTTCAGGTTTAGATTGCATTAGAACTAACATCCTTGGCATTGCCCGGTAAATTCTTATGAGGGTTAAGATACAAGCACAACTAAATCCCAAACCTTGTATCTGAACCGGTGAAATTACTCTTTCAATACGCTAAAAGGAACGCTCCATTTCTGAATAATGTTGATTATCTGACATAGTTGTTCAGGGCACTGGAGGGCTGCTGCTGCTGTAGCACGCTTGCCAGGTAGGCCACCTGAGAAGAGCTGCTGTGGCAATCACGCTGGCCATCGCGGGGCCAGCCAAGGGGACTCACGGTCTCTTGACATGGAAACGGAAAGCTTTCTCCCAAAGCATCCCCAAACCTTTTACGATGGCCTGTCTCGGGTAGATAGTCGTCTTCTAACTGTGAAGGAGTTGCTTCGCCTGTGCAAAGTATGTGAACGCTTCTAACAACTTTGTTCATATTTCAAGTTAGAAGTCAAAAGACTAGAACTGAAAATACCTGTGGATTCAATGTCACGGTGACATGTGCTATACGGTACCTATGTTCAAGTAACGGCTTCAAGATACAGCTTGCTGTATTCCAGTAACTTTGGATGAAATAAATGAGTATTCTTTGAATGCAAGTTTTGTCCTTTCAATAAGAATTCACAAGGGAGATTAATAGTCTTCTGTCCCAGTTACCTCCTTCTGCAGCGAGATCACTGAGAGGAAATTTGTAACGTGTCCTTCTTCAGCGTGGTGAAGTAGTGGTGACCGTATCCTTCTTGGGTCTTCTGAAAATTCATGCTCCCTGCAGATACACAGGCGAGTAATATGAAGCAGGAAATTTAGGGTGGAAATGGGAATTTGATTATCCCTTAAGATCTGTGGGGAGACTCCTATTCTCATTATCCAACAGTAAAATGAGAAAAATAGGTTTAAAAATGTCTTTTTCAATTACGGTCTCTGAATCGGTAGAGTGACTTGCCAGGAAGCATAAAAGCTTCTACAGCTTTTGCAGATTTAAAAGCTCCACTGAAAGAGGAGTTTGAACTGTCCTTAAATTTGTCTTTAAGGTGTTACGTTGTGAATAAGAGCAGGATTTGTGGCAATGCATTTTGAGTGATAATAGTATTTACTGCCTCTGGCACAGGAGAATGAAAGATACAGATATATATATATATTTAATTTTCAAAAAACTTTGTAGAAAAAACTTCCCGTTTCCCAATAAGGAAAATGAATAATGTTTTCACAGTCACGCAGTAGGATTTCTTATTTGAATAAAAAGCCCCCACCAAACCCATGTACTTTCATGGGAGATTTCATGAAGACCCAGGGAAAGTTGCTGTACAAATTAGAATACAGATAAAAAAAGACCGTGGAATTTAGTCTGTAGATACAATCGAATGATGGTAGTTCTGACAGTAAATAAGAAGCTGTAAAAGGATTTTCCGTAACTGTGTCATAATTAAGCATTCTTTTAATTTGAAGTCTTTTGTCATTGCCTTTAATAAATATCCTGATGAGAATTACTCAGATACATGTAGAAAGTAACAGTTTTCCCTTAGATTACGTGAGGTTTAGCTTTCTCCATCCAACGCGGCCTGAGACAAAGCTTTCTGCAGCCTATGAAAAAATTCCTAGGGAAACAGGGCCTTCAGTAATTGCTTCTTGTATTACATAATGTACGTACTTTAACTTCTGCCACTTCTTTAGGAGTTCAGCATGTCGAACTGCGCCGTAGCAGTTTTGTGTGCAAGGGTGGCAGAACTTAGCCTAACAGCACGTGCTTTACTAACTTTTCAGGGAAGTTCTTTTTAAATTACTGTTGTTTTCCTTCCTTTAAGTTGTGATAGACTCTGCAGGGATTATATAATTTCAAGGGAACCGACCTCACCAGGTCAGTGGAGAGCCAGTGCCAAAATATGTTCTCAGAGAGAGAGCTGTATGCTGAAATTATTGGAGACTTCCAAATTCAATAGTGAAATTATAAACAGAGGTGGCCCACTGGTTTTTAAACCCATCACTGTGAGGTTTAAGATGGCAGCTCACCATGCTAAGAAACTTTGCCCGCTTCATTTTCCTGCCAAGGGAACATCTTGCATTGGCTACTACTTTGATTTGATATGGTTGTTTGGGGGGTGATTTTCTTCTTCCAAGAAAAGAAGTCTAGAAATAAGATGTCACTGCTGATGTAGTCTGTATATCATCGTTTATCTGTTACATCCTTAAGGACATAATTTTATTATTTTTATAAGAATTTATTTAGTAATTATGTGCGCTTTATACTGTCTACTGAAGTAGCAGGAAATACATGCTAAAGGGAAAAAAAAAATCACATAAAAGTTTGGAATGCTTTAAGCACGGCGTATTTCATTTTACCAACTACTTACACCATCGTGGTTACTGCTCTGTGCTGTCTTGTTAAATAGAAAAATGTACAGGTGGGGAAATCTAAGATCTGCTGGATCTATGATCACATTTGTGGGCACACTAAAGCCACAGTCTTGAGTCCAGCGTTAGTCCTTGGCACACAAGATGCATACACACCCGCCAAAAAAAAAACCAAACAAATACTTGGGGGATGACAGAACTGCAGGTTCCATTACAATGTAGTGTAGGGAACAGTTATAACAATGTCAACTACCTGTGTTTAGCCTGCAACTTGGATTTCACTAGAAGGTCACATTTTTTGATAATCCTGAGAAAGGAACTTTCACAACTTTGGGGAGGAACTGAGTTTTCTCTCTGCTAATGTAGGTCATAGTTTAAACCCACATTTGGTCATTTATACAGGTTTTGTGATTGCTTTTGTAATTGAAAAAATATGTATCTTCCTGTCTTTTGACAAGCAAGTATGAAACCTTGTGTCCTGACAGGCGCACAATTGCCTGGATCATTGGTTTTATTGAGCTATGCTGGTGGTTTTCTTCCTGAAATGGAGCGTAGCTTCGGTAGTAAGCATCGTGTCAAAGTGCAGGTTGGATTTGCAGTTTGGAAAGGGATTTTTTTAGGACTTGTATGGCATTTATGATGAAAGACATACACTTGACTTGTCCGTGTTGAATAGCTGCGGAGTGTGCCATAGCATTCCCTAAAGAAAAGCGTGAGGGAACTCTAGGGTTTTGAAACTTCATTCAATGCCGACTTAATAGGAACTGTAATGTGCATATATAACCCTGGGCTCCAATAATTTGGGACCTCACTGTGGTAGTTTGTTCACATTACAGTTGCTGCCAGTAATTTGTAAATATATGCAAGATATAAGGCATGAAACTAAGGCTATCATTAAATGGAGTAATGGCTTTACTTTGTCAGTCATTGAATTGACCCTTGGAAAATGTACGTGGCAATGTGTTGTAAATGAAGGTCTAGAATACAAGGCAACACAGTAATCATTTTTGGGATGAAAATTGGGAATGAAATGCGTAACATTAATTCTCTGTTCATTTCCCTGTCTTGTCCGCATGTGAGACTTTACCAGAATAAATGGATTCCAGCTAAAGATTTCATAATAGTTTCCCGTCATCGGGACTCTATTGCGGGAGGTCAGTTAAGTGCTTGTCAGACAAGTGTACCTTTGAGTGTAATTATTAGAGAATACTTTTTAAAATTCATGTTCAGGAGATCTCTAATATTATGAGTTACTACAGAAAACTGGATAGAAAGTAAATCAAGGGGCTTGTTGTCCTAGTTAATTTGTTAAGGTTTTTTGAAGATAATTGAGAATGGCCTTTTCCTCTGGCTAAATGGCAGCCGGAGTAGCAGGTGTTACAACTTTATCTTCTATGATGCTACCATGAAGTGGAGGAATAATATCACGTATGTGTATATGTGTAATTGTTTATGGCATTAGTTACACCTGAGGAATGAAAGCTTTAGAAAGATCCTTAGATATTGGGGAAAAAAAAAGTGTATTTTAATTCTATATAATCAATCTGGAATAATGATGACTACAAAATGGAATGACTGGAATATTTTAGGTATTCACGTGTTCTTCCCCCACACTCTTGTTTTTCGTATATAAGCTCTTTATTGCTTCTAGGAGAAAACCATAAACCACGCTTTCTTAATGAAAATTTCTTTAAAATACCTCTTCTAAAGACTATAGAATTAAGGGCCATCAATTAGATTTATTTTTTTATTGACAGTACGTTCAGTCAATTATCAGTTACTTTATATCTTGCACAGTTTAGCTTTATCTACATATACAAAGAAAACCATTTTCAAGAGCTGCTCTGAAACTGCCCTAAAGTGTAATACAAAGTATGTATGAGATGAGTTCACAGGATATTAACTCGAGGTGTTTAAGTTACAAAGCAGGGAAAAAAGACCTTTGCCATATTGAAAAGGAAAGTTGACCACTTCAAAAAAAAGTGAACGTGAGTCA
This sequence comes from Ceryle rudis, assembly GCA_033439905.1. Classification (NCBI taxonomy): domain Eukaryota; kingdom Metazoa; phylum Chordata; class Aves; order Coraciiformes; family Cerylidae; genus Ceryle; species Ceryle rudis. The sequence goes on from JAAGNO010014637.1 coordinate 7,695, forward strand.
GGAAGCAAAGACATCAATAGTCTGTGTCAAAGAAATGTATCACACGTGCGCATGGTCAGAAGGTGTTGGTTTCTTAACTGAGGAATAAGGTTAGGATGTGTCAAATGTCGAGAGCCACGCGATGAGAAAGGAACCAGTGCTACGTTCTGGCTGTAGCACTGTGTCAGTATCGAGCCGTGGGCGCCACTGAACCAGCTGAGGCTTGTGTGCTAAAGGCAGAGATACTGTTGGTGACTAAATACCAATGACTCTAAAGAGTTTGTATGTTGCCTGGGTCACTTTTGAATGTTTTAATGAAAATGCTTAAAAACTCCTCCTTTCTTCTTCTGTCCCCAAAAATGGAATTTACATGGTGCCCACTCTTTCTCACCTTCTGCATTTGATGGAATTGTTTATTAGAGCATAGTATTGTAGAGTGGAGGGACACTTTGTGACAGAATGTCAGTTTAACATGTAGTTGAAAACTTGCTAATAACCCCTGCTTCCTTTTGGCAACAACGAGGATCTAAATAAACTACTAAAGAATCCGTGTTCCTCTTCAGTGATACAGAAACCAAGATTTTTTTTCCGGTTCTTTGAAAACAATGTGTGTTTGATTTAACTTTGTCAATTGAAGTTGAAAAGCAGTAAACTAATAATTCTTACCATGGAACTGAGACAGGACTAATATTTTAGAAAGGACGTCCATTGTTTTGGTGTACAAGTCCCTTTTTCAAAGTGCATGGGACTGAAAGAGCCTAAAGTTTGTTTGCTTTCAGGAATCTTTTAAGTGTTTTTGAAAACAGTCCCATTTTTGCTAGAGACAACTGTTACAGTAACAGTTTGTACCTCGTCCATGTTTTCTTACATTCCTTCGAATATTAGGGACATTTAAAGTAGTCATATCCAATATTCAAAATATGGTGGGATTCAAGGAGCAAAGACCTGAAAGCAAACTACCAACTTAAGCTCAAAACTTGCAGTCCTTACCGCAGTTGAACAAAAGAAACTTTTGAAAGGAATGATTATGTCCTTTTTAACAAATTTTATTTTATACCAGCAGATTTAAAATAGAGAGGAGGAGGAGGAGGAGCAGAATTAGAAAAGCTGTCATAGAAATCAATCTGCTATAGTAAGGCTGTGCAGTATCATGATGTGGGTTCAGTTTGGGGCCTGTAACTTCTGATTTAATATTCTGTATTTTGTGGGTCATCAAACAAACATTGTTAAGCCTCTGCCAGCTTGTACAGTTAACTATCTGTTGCTGAATTGAACCTTCAACACTGGAAGAAGACCAAGTTATATTTCAAGATGATCACACTTAGGAAAAATTCCATTCAGAAAAAGAGATCTGGTTTACTGTCTGTTAAGCTAGACTTTAAAGTCCAGTCAAACTGAGGCAATAAGCAGAATTTAAAACACTGAAGGAAGAGTTTAGTAAAAGGGAAAAGAACTGACTGAAATTTGCCTGACTTTATGATAAAAACTGTTTATTTTTATTCATTATAGAATGGTGGACTAAACCTGAAATCCATGTACTCTCCATTAAGTTGGGGAAAAAGGTAAAGATGCTGGCATATTTGTTGTGATAGGACAGTTTTTTTTGTGATTGTATTGCATTGCAGAGCTGCTTTTCAGTAAGAAGTTTCTAACAACAGAATGGAATTTGGCTCCAGTTCTGTGTGTGAGCAGTGCTCTTTGGAATCCCTGTGTAGGGTATTTTTAAATTAACCAAAAAATAACAATTAACAAAATATTATTGCTATTTGTGACTAGTCAGCTTCGTATACTCTGTTAAACCATTTGTTCAGTAGCTGGTTTATTTGGCTATTTTTTTTTAATTTATTTTGCTAACTTGAACCAGGTTTCAAGTTTTGGTTATTGTTTAACGTCAGTGGGAAAACATAAAACACAAAATATCTTCCTGTTTGATGAAAGCTTAATCTGGCTTCATATAAGTGCCATTTGTTATGAGTCTCCTTGATGTCAACATTTGTATTTTTGTTGTACTGCACTTAACAAAAATGAGTATTTAAAAAATAATGTCTGAATCAAAAATAGTGCAACATCAGTCTGCAGAAAATGTGTACAGTCTCAGTTCTTTATATGTAATTCATTTTGGCAGGTTCACTACTTTTAGGTTTTATTGTATTATAAACGCTAAAAAAGCTTGAAAGAAATCATTGGAAAAAGGTTTAGAGTAAGTGATTTAGATGACGCTGGCAGGTGGCTATTGCAAGATTAACTAAATTCTGAAAATGCAGTCACTTCAGACTGTTGGATCTATGTCATGATTTAGTCATTGCTGAAGGAAAAGCCATCACTTTGCTGACCTGAAGACAGACAATGGTTGATGGAGATATTAATCAGCCAACAGAAACTACTTTCTGAAACGTTTGGGATGCTTCAGTGACTAAATGATAACTTGGTCAGGCCATCTCTTTAACCACCATATATGTGGTTATATGTATATCTAAGAAATATGTAACACTGTGACAAAAGTACATCTGATGGGGGAGATGTGGAGAAGTCACAGTGTAGGGAACCTCTAAGGGACAATGAAGTTGGAACAATGAAATTTCAAGCTATTATTGGAAGCAACTTCAGTAAGTTACTCTGGTAGGAAAATGCCTGTTGATGAGCCTCACGAAAGTTAGATATGTTCAGATATTTCTGAGTCTGACTGCTGTGAGAATTATCATTTTTACTAAGACTGTTTTGTGATCCAGAGTACAGATTAAGGATTCCATCCACCACTTTGTGAACCACAGTTATGGCAGATTCCCTCCTTTCCTTTTCTTTTAATACGTACAGCTTTGACTGATGTAGTTCTTAGAACATCAGCCATAACTGTTCTGGAGGGAGAAACGTGTCAAATCCTTTGTGGGTTGGCAACAGCTAATCTCTTTCTCAGATTTAGGAGTTCATCTCAGTTTTATGAAGGACCTTGTAAGTGGGAGTCTTCGTTGTAGTTCCATGTTTCTGTCAGTATGAAGAGTTGCCCGATGTCCTTGACATCGCTGTGATTTTCTGCATGCTAATTTGCACTAGATTCTTTGCCATTTTCTGTTTTCCCAAACGTAAACTGTGTATTTGTCTGAGTTTCCTAGCGATAAAAAGTGTGAACTATTTGCAGCTGCAAGTACATAAGGTAAACTTGGTAGTAAACCAAAAGAAATACTTGAAATATTTTCTACTTTTTGCATACCACAAAGGTGTTCACTTAATATTCAGAAAAACCCTTGGAAATTTTCAAAGCTTGACCTAAGGCCCTAAGCAAGCTAATGGAACTTAGAAGCTTTGAGCAGGTGTGGCTAGAAAGCATCTCCAGAGGTGTCTTCCAGTCTGAAACTCTTTGTGGTTCTATGAAAAAGACACTAACTCCTCAATATAGGTCATACATTTTCACTTTGTCTTGATTGTGATTTTTTGCTCAAATTCAGAAGCTTGCTATGTCCTTGCTGTTCTGAGTAGTGAAGAAGTGAGGAACAGGTCAGGAAGAGACAACCTACTAGAGAACAGCAGAGAGCTGTTATTTTTGTTCTTGGATTTGGTTCTCCACATTGTTTGCTATTCCTGTCTGAGTGTGTGCTATTTGGTGTAATTTTGGATGCCTCCTTGAACTGAGGTTATATAGACAGGCTGCCACTTCAACAAGTCATCTATTCACTGCCTTTCTACAGTGCTGTTCTGAATACAGTTTAAAGTACTGCTTTTGATCTATGAAACACTTTTTAGCTTACTTTCTCTTTCTCAGGAGGACCTGCTGTACGTTTTTGTTCTGTAGAAAACAACTGGAAAGCAGAAGCCTCAGCTTTGTAAACTGAGCTGAGGGCAAGAAAACCTGAGACTGATTCTTTTCCCTTAGTCCTGCAGGACCTAAGTTAGTTGACATACAGAGCTGTAAGACAAACTTGTTAATTCAGTTTTTCCTGAGGGTTTTCTGGAGCAGACACATAAGGTGGAGTGTAATTTTGTTTGTATTTGTGAAGAGTGTTCTGCTGATGCTTCATTAGTGCTCCTTACAATAAGAGTGGCTGGATGATGATTTAGAGGTTCCCTAACAAAAATGCAAGAAATGCAGTTTCTGGAGGGGGACTTCACAATGTATGGACTGTGCAGATGAGAGAAGAAGATCAGGTTGAGAATAGACAATATTTTTATGGAGAGAAATCTAAGTACTTTCTCTAGATATGAGACCACTGTAAATGAAACCAAGGTTCTTAGAAATTCTTTAGAAAGGATCTTTCCTGTTAAGAGAAGCTCTAATTTATTCTTTGTGTCATCATAGAATTATTTGTCAAAGCAGGCAGTCAAAGAAAAAATTGTGCAAAATAGTTATGATGGTGCCTGAGCCTGGGCTAGCATTTAATGATTTGTTGTTGTTAAATCTAGACTAGGTTACTTTGTTTCAGGTACTTCCACTGATTTTCCATGCTGTCTAGAAAGCATGATGTCATTGGTATGTTTTTTAGATGTCTAAAAGGATCATATTACTGCATATGCTAAATTTAACTGAAATTTAGGTTAAAAATTGCCTCCATGGGTTTGTGTTGGTTTATTTGGGCCAATTTTAACTGAAAGCTCAGCAGAATACTGAATGTACTCATTTGCTATTTTCCACCCTTGACTGTTGCTGTACCATTTCACTACCCATTTTGTTTCTGCTGTCTGAACAAGAACACTTTATTGCCTTTGAAAATTTCTTGGGTGTTACTACAGTATTTCAATAAATATCCACTGCTTGTAGGTTATTTGTAGTTGCTTGGTCATTAAACATGGTTGTTCTGAGATGCTGGACTGTTTCCTTCAGATTACATGGAGAAAGCTTCTTATCCTAATTATTTGTTTACCTTAATGAATGCATGTAAAAGGCTGTATTGCATTTGTACCATTAGATGCTCTCAGTCCGATATTTTCAGAATGCTGCAGATGTGGATTTTAAATAAATGAAAAGAGCAGATGGTATACAGGGAAATCTTTGGTAGGCCAACACGCTAAATCAAAGTTTCCCTGAGTTCCAGCAGGTATTCTACATAGGAATCATTTTTCCATCACTAGGAAATTTAATAATATAGTGCTGATATAGTATGTTGTAGAATTTCCTAAATATGCAGAATATTCTAAAAGAAAAATGTGTGCCTGAGAAAGAGATGTGCCATGTTCACTGCATGCTTGTTAGCATGTATTTTAGACATGGGGCTTAGGCTTGCTTTGAGATGATCAACCCTGATGGTGCTGAATATAAAAATGTCACTATAATTAGTCATCTCCACCAGGAAAGAATTTTTGCCATTTTTTTTTTACTGTGTGGAGGAGGGGATGAACTGGTTTTCGGCTGTTCTTTATCATTTAGGTTCCCTATTTTTGCCATTGACTGGGAACGTTTACCAATGAATTTTTTTTCTATCTTGTATTCAGGAGTGGGCTATTTTATGAGACAAATCTTAATTAAAGAAATGCCCTGATGAGCCAGTGTGAACCAGTGATAATTCAGCAAAAGCTACTCCTTGACTGATGGTCAGGAATAGGATATAGAACCATACATGGTCAGCTTTGGATATAATGTGAGCTACTTACACTTTTCTCATGCTAATCCAGGCTGTCTATTAAGTGATTACAAGTGTTCACTGTAGAAACTTTATATGAAATGTTCTGAATAAGGGATGTATATGAGCAGATTCTGTTCGGTTTTGCATTGGTGCAACTACATGAAAATAGTGTTATGCAAATATAAGATGGTATCCACAAACTCAGAACACAGACGGTTCTGATCCTTCCTTTATCTGAATCACCACAGAAAACTCTCAAAGGACAGTTCATTGCAATCATAGCTAGGCAAGACAGCATAATGTAAATGTATAGTTACCATCACAGATAATACGTATGGGCCGTATAACCATAGGGAAATCACAGATTTTCAATTTCCCTTGGAATGTGTTCATTATTAGAAAGTACTACCAGAGTATTGTTTGTTGTAAGAGAAGAAAATCCCGTTCAAGTTTTTAATGAATCTCATGAGAGATTCATCAGATTTACAGGTTAAAAAAGCTGTAAACATTCTACTGGGAGTAGTCATTAAAGAGAATATGAATGTGAGTTATCTGTACATTTGTTATGAAACAGAAACCCTGAAGATGATTTACAAACCAAAAAGCTGTTTCTCTTTAAATGGTCTGTACTGCCGCATTATGTAATGAAATACAAAGTATGATTAAAAGTAAGTGTGTTTGCAAGATGAGAAGCAGTTTCACTATTTTTTTTGGAGAATTTTATAGGAAAGACAGCATTGATCTGAATTTGAAGGGAAGAAGCCTGAGACTAATATTTCCTTCATTTCTAGATTAGAAAAAGCATTAGAGTGGAAGAAAAAAATCCTTACAGCATAGTTAATCAACTTGGAGGACCTTATGTTGAAAATCTGATTTTCTAAATTAAATAAAAATGAATTAATAAAAGATCCGTAGATTAAATAAATAAATTTAAACCCCCCAAACAAACAAAAAACCCCAACAACAAACCAAACAGCTGAATTCTCTGGTGAGTTACTTTTTTGGTAAATCAAAAAGTGACAGCACAGGACTGCTAGAAGGCTTGCCTTTCCACGAGGCACTTCATACCCTTGATTACTCACTCAAGCTTGACTGAACCAGCAGCATGCCAGTAAAACCTTGTAATTTGTGATGAAACAGTTTGTTTAATCCTTGGGTTTTTTTCATCTGAAGTATTAAAAATTCAGTAAAGGATCAGGTTTGAATATACTGCTAAAAGATAAAATGCAGATAAACATTTCTAAACTAATTTATCAAAAATTGTTACTTCAGACTTTTAAATCAGTCATCCAAGGTTCTTCTCAACTTTTTCTTGCAGATAATTATCTCTTGCTTCTTCAGAAAGCTCTAGATCTGCCATGAAGAAGACAGGTTGGTTGTAGCTTGGGTGAATTTTGGCAGTAGTTTTGTTTTGTTGGTGTAACTCTTCAATGAGGCACAAGCGTACTGGAAGCTTGGATAACAACAAAACGTGAACTGTGTCATAACCGCATCTGTTGAACATAACAACAGTAGTTTTACATTCATTCAGCTTTCCAAGAGGTCACACCCTTTGCAAATAATACGCATAACAAACTGCTGTGTTCACGGTGCCTCATCATTATGAATAGTGGGTATTTCAGCTGACACTGCCATTCACAACATGAGTTTACCAGTTCAGCACATGACTGTGAATCTGGCCTTACAGTCATCGTGGAAACATTCAGGAATCCGAATTAAAATCACTATGATATCAAGAGTATTGATACTTTTGCTGAATTTTCTTAATATTTTGTAAAGATCACCTGCCACTGAGTATTTTTTCAAGATAAGAGTGTGTGGTTTGTTGGGGTTTTTTTATTTGTTTGTAGTTTTCTTTGTTTGTTTGTTTGTTTGGTCTTTTTGTATTTAAGGCCTACATGTGTGTTTCTTACACATATGCATGGACGTGCTGTGGTCATAAAAGTTATAACTTATGTCCTGGTGTCACTGGGACAGAATCCTGGACCTGCCGTGGTCTGCAGGCCATTAGCAGTTTGTAGTCAGCCAGGGCAGCTGTCCTGAGTTGGCTACAGGTGTAGCCCATCCCATAAACATCATGCTCAGTATAAATGGAGAAGTTTGGGGAGGTTGAAGGCTTCTCTATTTCGGCTTCTCTTCCTGCTTCTGGGGACTGCCTTTGTGTTTACTGTGACCACCATACCTCTACTGGGCTGAGTATAACTTTAATAACAATATGATTATAAAGTAAGTGGTTTGGTTGTTTCATTAAATCCCTTTTCATTTCCTTCTCTAGGTCTCCTCTCTTTTCTCTGATTCCCCTTTCTTGGCTGGGAGGGGTCCCAGGGTAAAAAAATAATTGCTGTGGTTTTGTCCTGGATATGGACTAAATGCAGACATTTTGGTCTGAGCTAAACAGTGGGTTTGCAGGGTTTGAGAAAACTGCTTCATGAAGCAGATGAATTTTAATTCATCTCTGACCTGAAATAGCCATGTGCAGAATCCTCTTGAGCAGACTTCAGTCGTTGTGGCATTTGTAACAGTATGACTGACAATGAAGGTCAATTGGGACAAGAACATGGACTTCAAGTCTGCTCTAGCTTAAGACTGAAATACCACAAAACGCAAAGGAATGTACTCTTTCATGTAGAATGTTTTTTGTGATGTAGCCTGTTGGAGGAAGGTTAATAGAAGGGACTTGTGACATGTTTTCTGGTGCTGTTGGATTTGGGTAGGTCTTAAATCTCATTCTTGCAGCTTGTTAGATGTCCTTCATGTGGTTTACGTTTCTTTTTTTACCTAAATTTACATTTGGACTGTCATTTTTCTAGATAACTGGAAAGCATTTTACGTGGTTTTATGTATCCACTATCCCCTACTACCTTTCTGTGCCTGTTTGTCTCCTCCCGAGTCCTACTTTTCCCCAGATGTGGGCCCTAAAAGGAACATTTCTTGTTATGAAAGAATAGGTTCCAAAAGATGATTTGAAATCCATTGACTATTTCCTTCACAACAGCTTGCAAGATTATAGGAGAAATGCTAGCTAGTGCACAGACAGTTTGGCTCTCGGAGCCCAGTGTTAAGGTTAACAAGTTGTAAATAGCTGCATGTTGCCATTATCTCAAAACCCTGCTGCTTTCAGGACATGATGAGGACTCTAATAAGAATGTTGTTCATTGCTTATTTGGTTTTTTCCTTCTCTTGCACAGCACTTACTGATGAGTAAGATTTAAAAGTTGGATGGCTTGTGATGGGGTCTTGATGTAATTCTTTCATCCTGCTGACCAGCATGTTACTGATAGAACTCTAGCAAATAGATCCCTGAGGTGAGGGGAAAAAACAAACCTGGATCTGCCACTGGTTTTTTTAGAACTATTTATAGGGAGGAATCTGTAATTTTAAATTACTTTTTTTTTTTTCCTACAAAAAGAAATTCAGTGTTAAGAGAGCTTAATATATTTACAGGATCTAGTGTAATCATTCATATATGTATAAGACTTTTTTTTTACAGCTATATAAATGTGCATATCATGATTGATGTCTGTTGAGCTATGCTGACTGATAGAAAACATGGATTTTATCTATCATATGTCACTCAAAGTTAGTGTCTCTTGTTAAGATATATATAAAAATTCAGCTTAGTGTGGTTAATGAAACAAAATATTTTCAGTGTTCAAGAGCTGCTTGCTTGGCTTTTGAGAATGTCTAATATATTAACTTTTGCATTTATTGCATAGTGAAGCGGACAACTTTGGAAAAAAGATTGGTAAATGAATCCTTATTAGTGTTTTTTAGGCATGAAACAATCAGAATGAACTTGGCACTAATGAAAGAGTCAATATATTGAAATTTTGTATGATCATTTCTTTCCACAAGAAAGCACCACCACTAAGAAACATTAGGCTTGGAAATACTGGGGAAGGCCTGAGGCCTGATGTCATTCTCCTGTTGGTATTTTCTGATTGAAAACATAGGTAAACATCATCTGATTGATTTGAAGAGTGAGAACATTCCAAGTAGACATAAAATAGTAACAGCAGTAACAATAACACTCTACCAGTCGTATTGGTGACAGTACCACTCAGACTACCCAGACAGGAGTAACAAAATTCTCATGAGAATTTTCTTCTCAGAAAGAAAAAGAAAACAGTCTGGCCAAACTTCACTGCATTGACTTTCTGTGTCAGGAGCTGATGATCACTCATTAGTTAATTTTTGCTCATTTTCTTTTGAATGGGGAGGAGGGATGAAGGAGAACACACTGTGTTACCTAGGAGCATTATGTTATGCCACTGTCTTGTCAGACCCCGCTTTAATCGTGGTCAATGTAGAATGCAGAAGAAAAGAACCACCTATGTAGGAAGGATTTAGAGCAGAGTCCAAGGGGAAAATTTCATGGCCTTGAAGATATGGCTGTAGAAGTACATGGTTGGAACGCTCAAGTACTGAGATGAATATGCTGCAATACTAAGGCAAAGTGCCAGGACAAGGGAAAGTGTTCAAAGGAACGATGGCATTGGAGCCTCGCAATAAAGAGAAGCTTTGAGGCAAGACACTGAAGTACTGAGAAAAATATCAAAAAGCTCGAGACATTTTGCCAAGCTAGCAGAGAACAAGAACCAAGGCGAAACATTAAATTCTCATGGAGAAGCACCCAAGTGCTAAAGGAAAATGCTAAAACGTTCAGATAAAATTGATGGTTCTAATGCAGAGTGCTTAACAGGCAAAAGCAAAAGTGCAGAGTTGAACAGCTTCAAACTGATTTGCGGAACAGAGGAACCATGGAAGTAGTCAAATTAGTTCTTTTCTGTGAAACTAAGTTTTTGGGGAAGCTGATGGTCCAGTTCGCTCTGGTTTTGATTGATGATCTGCTTATGACAACATCAAAGGATTTGTTGCTGTGTTGTGACAAATGGGATACTTTTGCCAAAGCATAAGGTAGCAGCAGTTGCCTAACGCAGAAGGCTAGTGGGGCTTTACTATAGATAAGTTGTAAGGGGTGCAGAAGTGCACCCCTCAGTGTTTGCTGTGTATAAAATTGAAAGGGGGGAATTCATTTGGTAAAAATGCTCCTTGGGAGGCTTAAAGTCTACCGAGTTCTACCCAATGACACCAGCGTGCCTTAAGGTGAAAGCTTGTTTAATAGCTATATGGCATGATTGCGATTTTATGAATCCTACTGTTAGTGATGCTCAGGAGAGGTAATGTTAACTTACACCTATTTGATTTCATTGATGTGAAGGAGTGTGTGGTAATAAAAAGGACTTGGTTTTGCTCTAGTAGAAGTGTAGTTTCCTCAATATTCAGCTTCCTGAACGCTCTCGTATTTTTCATTGCTATGTCTTTATTTTTAAAAGTAGCGAGGGGACTGTAAGATAAATGGTGTTCTGTGACTGGTGTGGAAGTTTGCTGAAGGGAAGCGAGTGAAAGTTTTAGCAGGACAGAAGATACTGCCCTTCTAGCTTCTCTTCAGGCAAAATGCGACAAAACTGTAGAAAGGGGGAGATGAGTATACAATTCAAAGGCTCCTCCCCAAGTAAATTTGTCTCGCTCTGCTAATGGTTGAAGAACCAGAGTGATGACAATGTCTGTGTGAAATTGTATATATGTGAAATAATGCATGTTTGCCATGGTTCAGTGCACCTTGGAAGAGAATACTGTAAATACTACATGTGTGCTGTTATCCATGGAGTTGGTAAGATGCCTTTTAGCTCTGTACATTTATTTTCATTAGAAATTGCTCTGTTGGCAGCTATATAAAAATATTGGTTTATGTAGTTACTGACCTGGACTGCCAGCCATAGTTGCAGAGCTTTTCTATTAAGATTTTTAGTACGATGTTGAGACGGTTTTTTCTTTCTTCAGTTTAAGGGGTTTTTACAGGTCTGATTAGTGTCTCAATTATCAGTACGACATAAGTATCACCTCAGCTGCTAAAACTGGTGTTTCACTTTTCATCTGTTTGTTCAGATAGCTAATGACATACACTTCCAGAGTACACTACCTTGCGTTCTGTGCAGATTCTGACATTGATTGCAACAGAACATAGATGTGTGCAATTTGCTTGCAGATTCAATATGAAATATGGAAAAATATATTTTCAGTATTGTCTTCCATAATGCCCTCCTCATGGAATAAGAGGAGCGATGCCTAGTGCTAGGTTTTAAAACGTTCAGAGGCTAAATCACACAGATTTGTATGGAAGGATCCCTCAGCTTGGAGAAGAATGATCTTGGAGCAGCCAAAATTTTCCCTTTACCCTTCAAGTGTTCGCAACATTGGTCTGTAGTGCTGAACCCATTGTAACTCCATAGGCATTGCAAATTGTGGGAGAATTACTGGAGATTCAAACCAAAATTTGTACCTGATCCAAGTCTCTCTTGGGCAAATACAGCATGCTGAAAACTTGGGAAGAGTGTACATTATGTAACCAGGCTCAGCTTCACAGCCGATTGAGGAAAAAATGACATTTTGCTTCCCAGAATGAGATTTGGGTAAAGAAATTTTGTCTTGATCAAATGGAGCAGCTGTTGCAGTTTATATTCAAGTGTGATGCAAATCAAGCTGTCATTTCTGCTCTGCTCCATTCTGCCCAAAGAGGGAACTGTTTGTTTGTTGGTTTGTTTTTTATTTTATAGAGACTTGGCCTTTAGTTTGACTCAGTAATTACAGATTACTTAAAAAAAAAAAAAAAATACAAGTTCTGGAATATTGTAATGACATCTAAGCAATTTAAAAATACTTAAGTGTTGTAAGTACTCTGCAGCTGACTTACAACTGGAGTATGTTAAACCATTTAAATATTCCAAACATCATATACAACAGATCTTGTACTAATTCATTATGAAAACAGCAATTTAATTTAATCATTTATTATCTATTTATAAGGTGTATGCATATTAAGTATGCATACAGATTGTTTTTCAGCCTGGCAACCAGTATAATGACTGAATAAGTGTCACCCCTGGGTAATCGCAGTTTGTTTGGTGACCACTGTTCTCAACTACTATTGACCAGCATGACTGTATGGTTCTGAAACATGTATGTGTAACAGAGTAAATGAGTTTTTGACCCTGCTGAGGGGGGCGGGGGGGGTGGGGAGAGAAACCCCAACAAGCTGCTCAAAACAATACCCAGATTTTCATGTCAGTCATTCATTGCTCATTTCTAGTCACTTCTGGAATGTGTATTTACCACTGTCCTAATAGACTGTGAAGCAGGTTTCCCAGAAACACATTTCTTTTCAAGATCCAACTGGCCAGAGCCTGAAGCAATCTGGTCTGAATACAGCACTGACACATGTCTGCACAAGAGCTTGGACTACAGCCCTCAAAAGGACTCTTCCAATGTGAACACGTCAGGGACTTCCCATGAGGTCACAGTGGGGAACTAAGCAGAATGCTCTTAGTTATCTGGTAGGTTTGCAAGGTTGTTAAAATTAATATTATTGTAGAATACAATGTTGGACTGTGATTAAAAAGGAAACAAATCCAGAGGAAGCAAATTGTGCAATGCGCTCTCACTCTACATTGCTATATCTTAAACGTTGTGTTTTTACCACACTGCTGCAGTACTCTGTGGATGTTTTTATATGAATGACATGTGAGTTTCAGCTTTCCTGTTGTGATAATGAGCTTCTTTGCTGGGTCTTACTGTACCGTAACTGTGGGGTACCAAAGGATGCAACTCTTACTAGCAGTGTGCCACATATCTTGCATTTGTATCAGAGTCATTTTACTAATCTGAGGACTAAAGCTTTGAGAACCTTAATCAAGAATTTGACACCAAAGTTAAAAAAATTGAAGGATTTAGCCTACTAAATCCTAGAGCGTGACTCTTGCCTATGTCCCATAAATATTTACTGTTTTGGAAATAGTAGTGTATAACTTTGACAAATTGCAAAGGTCTTAGTTTGATCTCTAAATAGTTTTACAGCATAATGTAAAATTCTAATACTAACAATAAATGTAAAAATGTGCAAAACTGAGTGTACAGCCCTCTTGCTACAATTCAGCTGATCAGATGCAAATAATTCTCTTCCATAACTGGTCGTGTGCTTCTCTGACAGCTGCCTAAACCAGGATGTGCATTAAATTATGCACGGAGTAAATATGACTTAAAATTCTTATGAACAGGATTATTTATCACATCTGCTCTTACTCCTAAAATGAGTATGTGAAGACTGGAGGAGAGTCTGTAGGTCTTAACAGTATTGAACCTTGCTACTGCAAACACCTTACTATATAGTCCTTTTCATGTAGGCACCTACAGACTATTTAACTATTCTAAAGAGTATGAGAAGGGGATAAGATTTTGTTGCAGATAATTTTCTTACACACCTCAGTGTTCCCTTGTTTGTGTTTTTTTTCTTATTGTTGTCATTTTAGTTAAAACTGAGTCTATGTTTCTAAATGTCCACACTAATGGATTCCGGTTGTCTTCTGATCTATAGATACTTACCTACATGTGTGAGAGAGATTTCTTTTAAAAACAATTTAATTTTCAGCTGTGAGAATGAAATTTCTCTCTCTAGGCATTCAAACTAAAAAAAAGTTTATTTAAAAGAAAAGCAACAACAGAAGTCAGTAAGTGATAAAATTAAGTGGGAGATAAGATTCTGACTTTAGTTTTCCTTAAGTCGCATATCAGTACCTGTGGGCGTTCACCAACATGGTACAATATGGCATTCAATCAAAATGAATATTGTTTAAGCAACAGTGATTGAGTGTAAAGTAATTCAGGGATTGATGACAGACTGAAACTGCTAGCTTGCAGTATTCAGGAGAACTCCTCTGGCTATTAATTGCCAGGAATACCTGCAATGAAGATTTTATTGCTATTATATAGCTTGAAATCGATGGCGAAAATGGTATAGATTGTTTTTGCATAACAGACATTAATTTGTTTTATCCATTTTTTCAGTGTTTGTTTCTATCACCTAAATATGTTTCCAAAAATAGAAAGGAGGAAGGAAATTATTCAAAATTATATGTAAGGGCTTGTATGAAGTACTGCTTTTGCTGCTGCCTAGAAGCAGCATGCCAGTTACAGGCATCAGCAGCTGAACTACCAAAACCAGCATAAAACCAGCAAGAATTCATCAATAGTAATATTTAATAGACAAAGGACAGCAAATAACAAAATAAAGGTTCATAAAAATATCTGTATATCAACTTGCTTGGCACCCCAAAGAGCTTTTCTAGAGAGGTAACATCATTGTACATATTTTGATACTCTGAAAAGAAAGTTTTATATGAATGCACACAGCCATCTTGTCCTTCCATTTATACCACTGCACTTACACTGACTTAAATGAAATTAAATCCTGATGAAATATGAAATTAAACTGTCTTTAGTGTTAATTAGTGTAACATTAACTTTCAGAAGCCCATTACCTGAAGTTTAGAATGAATTGTTCCTTGAATGTTTGACTGCGGTGAATTGTAATAATTTGTCATGAAAACTTGGTAAGGAAAACTACAGAATACCAGCACTCGGCCCTGATGACTGCGATCCTGGAAGGGGAACATGTGACAGACCATTTCTAAGCAGTAGAATTGGCAACCAGTGTGCAATCCAGTTTCAGTAAGCACTGAAGCCAATAAACTAAGGTGTGATCTTGTATTCTTTACGAAGCAAATCAAAGAGAAGAGAAATCACATTTGTTAGTTTAACAGGCCTTGGAAAGCTTCTGCTTCCATAGTGCTGCCTGATTCTGTGTTATCATGTGAATATCCTTTTATATGCCACTAACAAAGTAATCTCTCTAAATTCCTTTTGAATTTATGCTTAACTATGCTGATTTGCATGCATATAGAAAAGGAAATGAGAAACTTTTAAACCAAAAATCTGCATTCTTAGAATTTGGTATTCATGCACATTTCTATGCATGGAATTCCCATTAAGATTACTGGAAGATTTGCCTACAAATCTTCGTTCCTGGAAGAGTGATTAAATTCCCAAAGTTTTATAAGTAATAAGAAAACCGTATCTTGCTTTTCAATTGTCAGTTAATGCTAATGAGAGGCTTGTGCAACTACACTCTGGTATGTTTAAATTGACCAAAAGGTTTGTATGAAGCTGGTTTGAAAGCTAGAGTTGGATAACAGTCCATGAGTTATTCATGTCTCAGAGGAAATAGTTTTTGGTTTGACTTCTGCTTCAGTTGCTGAATAATTTTTCCATTTTATTTTTCTGCAGGAAAAAAACAGCTTTAATAAGAATGTGAATGCTTGTGAATGTATGTAAAGTAGATTAATTGCATGAGTACCAATTAAAATTGGTATCATGTTTCCTAAATAAAATGTAACCATTTAGATAACAAGACTTTGTTAAAGCTGCTCCTCAATTTAAGGAGTTGCACTCTGTTAGAACTATCATGTAATCTGAATATGGTCTCAGTTGCATAAGTGTGATGCAGCAAAAATTCTCATTCCTATTTAAATTAAAATACATTGCAACTTCAGCCCACCCAACTGCAAAATGTCCCAGAACCTCGCTTCACTTTCTGTTTCTAGGGTAGCAGCACAGAATAACTTATTTTTCATGTTTCATCACTGATCTCGAACTTGTGGCAAACATTTGGTGCATCATTTTGCCAGATACATTACACCAGAGGACTTGAATTTTATAGAGGCATTTTAGTCTGCTTGTACTGAAAAGCCTAAAGAAAAATGTGCTTATTTAGTGAGCTGCTATACAGGAATATACTGTGCACTCTACACTGTGCAGCTGTTTACATCTATATGGTGAATTCAAGCAAGTGTAGATGGAGTAAAACTGGAGGAATACTGGGAAACAGTTATTGAGATTGTAGTACTGGAGCGTGATTTGCTGTAATTTTTATCTGGGAGAATTAGAAGAATCTTTACTGTTCCCTGAATGTTCTTCTCTTTATATTATTTCTAAGTTTTCATTCCCGTGGAGTCATTGTAAACATTTCTTTAGGAATGAAAAAAAATGGGGAAAGAAATATTTCAAAACTTCTCATTTTTTTTTGGTTTAGACAAATTCTGTAACCTGTATTTTATTTTTTTTTATTTCTGATAGTAATAACTGTCAGCATAGCAAATATTTTCGGACGTAAATAATAATGGAAGAAAATAAGACATTGGGAAATGAACGATATATGATGTTTAGAATTTGTATTACAGAGAATTGAAGAGTTCTCATCAGGATTGACTGCAGAAGGTGATGGGCAAACATAAATACATGATTCTGGCCTGAAGAATCTGGGAATATAAAGTAAATGGAATGAATAATTTTATTCCTGGATAACAGGTATGAAATGAAAATAAGTAAGGGCTTTGTGTTGTGTTTTTTTTTTTTCTGGCCCTGACATGGAAAGAATTACTATGGGTTTACTAATTCTGTATAATTACATACTTAGCAATTTGTCAAGGAGAACAAAAAAACCCAAACCAAACAAAACCCACACAAACTAAACACCACAAACCAAAACACAAACAAAAAAACCCCAACCAACCAAACAAAAAACCCAAACACAAATCTAGAAGATGATACTACATTTTAGTGCCAAATCTGCCTTTCTATCTCTAGGTATCTCTTAAGAAAATATTGGCAAATCAGGATTTTGATTTTATTGGCTTCTTTTACCTTGGCCCTTCGAGTCAGAAACTGCCGGAAACCTAACGAATAAAATTCACAGAAATTCCTTGAAAGTGTGTGAATTTAAGTTCCACCTTGTAGTACCGGTGTTTCAGCGTAGTACTGTTGTTGGGAAAGGATGAGGTAATTGCAGTGCACTGCTTTTTATGCAGACTGATCCTGCTCTTGACATATGCTGATAATTTGAACCAATGCCTTGTGAAAGGGCATTTTCTTTTATGTACTTGTTATATGCATTTGTCACTTTGCCATCAAAGGGGTTACTCTGATTTATAAATGCTAAGCACACAAGCCAGACGTAAGGCAGGATGAGTGGTCCTGTGTGAATACTGAAATGTTTATGGTGAAGAGATCATGAAGGAATGTGCCATCAATTTCAGTTGCAAGCTGACTGATAAACTACCTTTTTACTATTATTTTTATACATTGGAGCTAGTTTTCCTTAAATATCATGCTCGTGGTATCACATTTATTTTTCATAAATTTTCAAGTCTCAGAGACTCAAATTTTGCTCCTTTTGCATTCTTTGTGCTATATTCAGCCTTGATATATATATTTTTTTTAAATTGTCTGGGAAAATAGTTGAAATACGGTTGTTATTGACTGTTCTCTATTAAAACTACAGACTCTGCATGGAAGAGAACTTTCTGATATATAAAAAACCCTATATAGTTCTTTCCAGAATTCCGATTCCTCCTGTAGCTTCCTTTATATTATTGTTCAGATCCAACTGGATATTGTAGATGACATCCAGGGGTACTTTCGTCCGTTACTTTTATGTGACGTGTTAGTATAAACAAATATGTTAATTCTGAACTGCCTGCTGACTGGATGTCTAGGAGCGTGGTCAAGAATTCTTGGTACTTGTTGGCACGGTGAGAGAGTTTAATCATTACAAACATCTTTATTTTTACCTTTTCAATTAATACCTAATGCCTCCTGCTTGCGTTTTCTTGACTTCCTAATTACCTTTAGTTTTGTTTCACCTATAAATGAGGGATTGAGACATTAAATTTACAGCAAAAAAGCACTCCAGATTATAAAGAAGAAAAGAGAAAACGTAATTGGTACAAAAGTAATATAAAAGAAGTTTCTTATTATTTTTCTTTAAATAATGAATTATTCAGTATTTTGGTGTTAATAATTTAACAGAATCCAAAGTAGGATATCAGCAGGACGTATGTGGGATGGGTGGTAGTTCAAGTTTGATCTAAAAGGCTTGCTTTTGTATTGAAGTTGGTTGAAGCTTTGATCTATTTATAATGAGTATTCTAAGGGTTTACTAATTATTTTTAACCTGAAGAGAATCTCATAGTCCATTTTTCAGTTGGAAAGGAACCAAAAATAAACCTTGCTGGAAGGTAAAGGCAGAAAGTCATAAAGTTCAGGCCTGTTTTTTAAAGTTAAAGTACGACAGCCTACTGGCTATAATTTCTGGTAAGTTTGGGGGGGGAAATGTATTTTCTGTCTCCTTTTTTCACTCTGTGGCATAAGGAAATTTTCTGAGGTACTTCTAGCTTCTGCTAGAGATACAGCATCCTTTATATAGTCCATCTGTTAAAGTTTGTAGCCATAAAGTTGAAATGCAGAAAAAAAAATGTTCTTTGGAATTATGTTTAGAGAAAACGTGTATCAGTTTCAGTTACCTACCACGGTTAATCTACTAACTAAAATAAATAGCATGCTTGTTCATGAGAATTGCAGGATAGTAATCCATTTGGAAAGGGAACTACAAAATGTTGATGACTCTAAACAGACACAACTTTAAATGTGACTTTATCACTGCTTAGAACATGAATTGAAAGGTTTGGAAACCAGATACTTGTGCCTGATCCATATTTAATTCTATCTTTTAAGGCAATATACTTATTCTACATAGTTACCATTTCTTTGGGCAATGATTTTGTCATTTCTCAGTGAAAAAACTTCCTTTAAGTTTTTCAGATGCACAGAATGCAACTACATTTTCCTAAGCTGACCATTATGCACCAGCAGTGACAGCAGTCAGGTGGACCCAACAGACTCTTCCAGCTTTGTCTACAAGCACTGCAGCATGTAAGCTGCACAGCCATAGCAACTGGATATTTTCATTGTGTCTGAGGGTTCATATAAATACTCCTCAAAGCACTAGTAACAACACTAGGGAATTGATATATATTTGCATCACAAAGCAGAAATTCATATAAAACAGTTCTGTAGATTCTGGCTTTGGATCAGTCATTTTTAAATTTGGAACACATGGAAAGTATTTGTTTTATGCAGGCATTACTTACTTGATGGTGAGGTTGATTACTTTCTCCCACTGAAAACACATACCCTCCTAACAAATACTGAAGCATTGTTCCTGAATGGATAATGGAGTGCTTCAGTACAGTATTAAGTGCTATTTACATTATGTGTGAAACTTTTTTCCATTTGCTAGGAAATTTTCCAGTTTTCAAGGGATGCTGACTAGTTTAATGAATCTGTAATACATACAAAATACTTGCTGCTTTTTTTTTTCCTCCTTTGAATCAGTATTTGGGATTAAAGGTGAACTTCTCTTCATGGTTCAGATAATTTTCATTAGTGGAGAGGGAAAACAAGCCCAATAAGCTTGGTACTGCAAAGAATTATTTAAAATAGTTCTGAGGAGCAAATTTTGCCTTTTCAGTATGCAAATGCTCATCAAGTTTTGGTCTTTGTTAATCTTTGGTTGATATTAAAAAACTGACAGAGACTTCTTGACCTGACACAAATGTAATAGCTGTGAAGGTTGGGTTTTTTTAATACCTTTATCCTAGCACAAGATTAAAGAAATTAAAGTACTGCATTCCACAAATCAAGCTCATACTTATACCTGTATCTTATCCTTGTGATTAAATTTTTATGGAATCATAGAATAACTCACATAGGAAGGAACCTTGGGGGTTTTCAGTCCAACCTTCTCCTGCTCAGAGTAATGTCAGCACTGAATTCAGATCTGGTTGCTTTAGGCTTTGTCCAGTCAGGTCTTAGCCTGCACAAAGATTCCACAACCTCTCTGGGCAACCTGTTTCAATGCTTAATTATCCCAAGTGATTTTTTTTTTTGGCCCTAGTATCCTGTTAGAACCTTCCCTTCATGACCCTGTCTCTTGTTCTCTCACTGTGCGCCTCAGTAAAGGGCCTGCCTTTGTCCTCTTGGGATTTTTTTTTTCCACGCTGGTAGTTCCTTTCCTCCTTGAACTCGTGTCTTTAGGCACTAAGACTTTTTCCCTAAAGAGAGGCAGAGGCAAAGTTTCTATTTTCTGTCTTCGCTTTTCATGACCTGTGTGTATCCTTTCCATACTGGAGCTCCATCACGAGTTCTTTGTGAAACCAAGCAGGTCTCCTGGTATGTCTGCATATTTTCCTGTGTTACAGGAATGGAGTGTTCTGCTCGCAGAAGGTTGCCCTTAAAGGTCTGCCAGCTCTCTTGAGCTCCTTTTCCTTTTAGAGCTGCCTCACACAGGATCTCATCCACCCGAAAGAAATCCCTGCCGAAGCTGAAGTCTGTCCTCAGACAGTCTGTACTCTGCTACTTGCTATCGTTTGTCCCCTCAGGATCTTGACTGAATATCACTAGTTCATGGTCATACAGAAAAGGCTGCGCCTGGTTATCAGACACCTGTCTGCTTTTCTTTGTACCACAATCGCTGTTTGGTTCTGTCAGGTTGGGAGCCAGAAGGAAACTCTTCTTAAATTGTTTCTTAAGGGTGAATCACAGAGCTTGATTAACTATCCAGTTTTTTAAAGAGCTATCTATGTATAGATATATGTATATATATCTATATGTAATGAACCTAGTTGTAAGAAGATCACTTCTCCGCTCTGTAGAAACATCTGGAAATGGTCTTTCTGCAGTAAGTGTGTTTACTCATCATTACTGAAGTAGTTCATGAAATGTTGTATTTTAAACATCAGAGTGGCCTTACTTAAAAGAAGACAAGTTGTTCAAAGAAACCGAGTAAAAATAAGTATGTTGAAAATACTTCAGATAGCTGAATAACCATGTTTATCATTATGTGTTTATCTATAACTAGACTTCTAGACTGCTCTAACTCATCAAATATATGGGAATCTTTTAATAAATATCCCTGTATAACTGGACACATTTTATTGAATTCAGTGAGGCGTAGCTATTTCCCGGTAATTAATTACCGATTGAACATTTAAGAATTTGTCACTGGCACCTAGATGGAATGGATAATGAGACTGCTTGTTACAAATTCAAACAAATCAGATCTAAATGGACAGTATAAAAAAAGGAATATTAGAAATAGACCTAACTAATCACTTAATTAGCTGTACCAAGTAAAAAGCAGATAATGAGTAAGATCTTTAACAGTTCACTCACAGGAGTTTACTTCCAAGGTGCTGATTCCATGACCAGTCACTGCAGCAAGTAGACTTACTCAATGTCATCAAATTTAGGATTTGGAGGACAAAACTTCTAATGCCATTTTAGAGACAACTTATGTCTTTTATGCAACAGGTTTTTTGCTATGCAAATATTTGGGACAGATACAAGATAGAAATACTGTAACAGTGACTCTCTTGCAGTGTCAAAAATGACTCCAGTTGAACTAGGGCAATGGAAGTCTTGTGCAAGTCACTGAAAGTTTAATAGAAATCAAAGTAATAGCTGTACCGTTCTTTAAAATTAATGCTATATCTGTCATTGGCTTCATTGGGAATTTATTGAGGTAGGCTTTGGTTTGGTTTATTTAAAATATATCTGTATAAAACCCAGGAAATTTGAAAGGAGAGGGGTCTTATTTTTCACTAATAAGAAAAAAATTTTTTTGTTCAGTTTTTCCATCCTTTCATTTTTACCTAAGTCAGTGGAAAAGGAGATTTTTTTTTTTTCAACCTCATAGAATTGTCTGAATGATATGCAACCAGAAACCATATATGATAAAACACAGTGCTGAGTAGTTGTAGTTTATGGTGTAAAAGGCATACTTAATTCTAATTTATTGTGATTAATTCTAGAATTGTGATTAATTTATTATGATTAATTCAGAATTACTGATGAAACCAGACATGCTGTAGTAATCTGCTAGCTAAGTAATACACAATAAACCTGAGTTTTCTTCTCTGCTCCTTATTTTGTCAACATAGTTGACGCATAGAAAGGAACACATGGCTTGTAGCTTGTACATATTTTCCTTTGGGTTGTGGTAATTGGAGTCTGAACAATGATTAAATACATGGTATATAGAAGATACTAGTTGCTAGGGCATATGCAAAAGCCTTATTGAAAACACATTTAGCTGTTCTAAATGTTTTAATTTGATCTTTTAAGCCACATCTGTATCTGTTATCATATGGTGTGTTCTAGTACAACAGCAGTTTTCCATAGTAATATACGGAAAAGATTTCAGTGTTCATTATTTGTCTTGGTACAAGAACACATTGATTCACGTTTTAAAAAAAAAAAATAAATTACATCTTAACACCGTGGGTTAAATGCATCCTGGCACTACTAAATACATCCAGGCAGGTTTTTTTGTTGGTGAGCACAAGACTTCATGCACTCATTTAGTGAGCATGGGAATATTCTCTGTTTATAAGAAAACAACCTTTTAAAAGCAGGAAATTCAGGAAGATCTGATGTCTATTTTTGATTATTTAATATAAATAAAGATTCTCATGTGCAACAACAAAAGAAAAAAAAAAAAGAGATGCTTACATCCCAGCAAGGACTGAAAGTGTGAGCAATGTATACAAATAACTTTCAGAAGCCCAGACTGCTTTCTCTCAATATTTACCATGTTTAAGCTCCCTGAAGACTGCCATAATTAGTTTTCTCCCTTACAAGTAATTATGAGCACCTGTAATTTAAAAAAAAAAAAAATATTTGTGTCTGAGCTAGGATCCCTTGGGTATTTTTCTTTTAGAACCTTCCTCATTTGCTCTTAGAAGTTCTTTTCCACTAACTTCTACTCTTGGGATACTTTAAATGGAATGAAATGTTCCACTTCAATTACTTTTAAAACCAGATGAGACCTGAAAAAAACCACTGACAATGTTTTTCCTCCCTATAATCACTTTGGAGTGAATGTCATCGGTTTGGGATAGCTGATTCATACCTGATGAGACAGGGAAATATGTGAAATCTATATAAAGTGTATATAGTCAGACCAAGAGCAACCTTCGAATGTTTCACATGGTTCGTATTTAAGTCCTCTAAAAATTTTATAGCAAATGGCAATAACGTATGGGTCTGTATTGATTGCTTTACATAGTTCCCTCCATGATGGCCACATATTTAAAAATAATTATAAAGTAACCAGAAATGTTGCAGGATGGCTGCACAGAAAGTCCCTTGTTGTGAACACTTTGATCATGCCTGTGTGATACAGGGTATCTAACACACGTCTTGATGTCCTACTATAAGAACAGAATGGTGATTCCTTTTGAAACTCTGCTGTAGGGGCAGCTCTTAGAAGCTATTCAGTAACAGATACAGATTTTACAAGTAGCTGGATCTTAAGGAAGACTTTTGTTAAGGGATGGTAAATCAATGCTTCATATTTTCTCACTGTTCTGTTCCACACTTTCTTAAAATAGACTGTGTATCGCTCTTTGGGAATTATGCAATACCACAAGCCAGAAGATACTTTCGACACAGAAAACCCCAGCATTATGTTCCTCTACTCTTCCTTCTGCTCGGATGTGTAGCAGGTCAAACTTTACAGAAATAAATCTTCTGTACCTGAATCTTGGCATTAGCTTAAAGCTGAAAGATTTCCTCAGAAAGAATTATTTAATAGTAATTTTGCTTAATGTGAGAACCAGACAGGATAAGCTATGAAGTCTACAAAGAATTGCCCATTAATTTGACAAACCTAAACCACCAACTATCTGAGAAAAGAATTTGATTCAGTTTTTATTCTAATACTATTGATCTTAGAATGATCCTAGCATTTATTTTGGTACAGTAGACCAGTGATTAAATTTTGTGTATTTTCTTCATAGACATTTTGCAATTTCTCTGTGCAGTGAATCACCAGTATGGTCTGATGGAACTACTTCTTCGTAGAAGCAAATTCTCAGTGACAGATAAAAATCACTGAAACTGATTTGGTTTAAAAAGCACTTTGGTTTAAAGGTTGTCAGATAAAGCACATACCTCTAAAGTCATATGAGGGTTACTAAGAGGACAGAGATGTGTAGCCTTAAGACTTTAAACCTGCAGGTAACATATGTAAAGCTCAGGATGTATAGTCTTCTCAGACTCTGGACAAAATGTCTAGCATGGGAATTTTCTCAATTCATGCTGATAAAGAATTCAGACCTTTTTACTTTTGTATCCTCCTTTTGGAGAAAAAAAAATGCCAATTGCTTGATCTTAAAGGAGACAAATGCTGGCTCGATCTTCAGTCAGGCTGACTGGGAGACCAGGAGTCAGTGGCTCCTATTGTACACGCGAGGAAAAAACCCAACAGGCTCGACTTTTCATTTTCATTCCTCTTTTAATCACTGTTAAAGACAATAGAGATACTGTGTTCTTGGGGGCAAAACCATACACTTTTTAAGCAATAGCAATTTCAGAACTTCTCTGCTTTCTATAACATTAATATCAAACTAAAAAAAGGTTAATGAATACCAAACCAAGAAGTAGACTATGCTTCAGAATGCCCTTCCTCTAGCCTGTCATGCAAATACTTTACAAGAATAGGAATGGTATAAAGCTATTTATATCAGCCCTATGCTTGGCTCAGAAATTACCTATAGAAAAAGGTCTTTTCAAGGAGGAGTGCCCATTCCCTTTAAGGTCCCTTAATGTTTTCAGGGGATTGGCTCCACCTGGTTACAGTTGACCTTGTTAAAAAGACTGCATTCAAACAAAGGGGAACTGATCTAGATTTCTCAACAAGAATAAAAATCAAAGCAATCATTGGCTTTTCAAAACTTGCAATGGTCTTGGCTGGATATGCTCACCTTGTAATTGTATTTTCCCAAGAGCCTTTCTCCCAAAGAAGAGGTTGGGATGCTATTGTAATGTCAAATCTGACTCACTGTTACAGTTACTATTAAAAGTTAGCAGCTGTAATTAGGGGAGAATTTTGAAGCTGCAGTGTTGTATTGTCAGTTGTAACAGCTTTTAATTATCTTATATTTTTCTTTAAAGTGATCAGCTTTGCAGAAGTTGAATGTGCTTTTATCATTTTTACTCGGGAAATGAGCTGACACATTTAATATAATTTAGATAGAAATACTGTTACTGCAGAAAACAATTGGAATCTGTGAACTTTTTAAAGGATTTTGAACACAGGAGACAGCCATAGTGCTTAAAGGGATTCTGCCATCATCCAATTAAAATAGTCCTCCATTCTCTCTAATACCATTCTATCTGGTCTTAAAATGCATAAGACTAATTACATTAGCCCACAGAGGCTTGCATGGCTAATACTATTGGCTATTTCCTCAAATAGAAGAATTATAAATGATTAACGACTTTGCAAGAATACCAGTGTTTCTGCTGCAGGACTAGATTTGATACATAGATACACTGTCATTTTTACACTCCGCTTGCAGCAGCGTATGGTACTCAAGCTTAGAGTAGATGCCAGTGTTGAAACTGCAACAGCCAATGCCATTGTTCCTCCAGTCTCCTTTAGTCCGTCAGGAAAGCAAAACCTTTTGTCGCTATTTCTAATCTGGTCTTATGCTGAGGATAGAAAGAATAAAGACAGAGCCTTATAGATTAGCCTTACAGGAGGACAAGCCTTGTTATGCATGATTTCATTGCCTCCTCACTTGTACCAGGAAAAAAAAAGTTTTCCAGGGAAGACCCTGGTTCTTAAGGACCTGAAAGAATGCAATTGCTGTAGGATCTACTTAGGAAAAGGAGCCTGGGTTAGCAGACTATTCCATGGCATGCGGCAGTCTAGAAGGCAAGATGCAGCTATGGACATGCTGTACAGGATTGTCATTTTTGGCAGGCAGCATCCTTGTCAATATGTATGAGCACCCAGATGAACGAGAGAATTTATCACCCAAGGGATGCTACACACTGACAACCACCAGTCCTCACAGGTCCTCTACTCCAACCTCTATTTAGCTTAAGTTCTTTTACAGTTGTCACACTGAACGAAGGAAAGCTGCTAGGCAGCAAAGGACAAGCAGCTTTGGTAGTGCAGCCATTCTTGCAGCCACTATTGATGTTTTCACATTTTGGATCTTGTTTCATAATCGATTCTTCAAGACTGGAAAAAGTGAAAATTCTATCAGCTTCAGGAGCCCTAGCAAACCTAAAAAATAATCCTTGCGTTATAATGTTGCCCACTGTATGCCTATTGGCCACCAATTCAGCCCATGATTCTTAGTTCTGGGAATGCAATCTAACCTCAGCGTGTTGGTATTAGATTGCATTGTTTTGCTAGATTTTAATTTTATATAGCCTGACATTCATACCCAACTGAAAATCCATCATGGGGGAGATTCATGGCCATGTCATGACCTGGCTCATGTACTCTGGTTTTAATTATCCCAGACATTATTGGCTTTATCATACAATCCCCAGTTTCTTTGCGGCAGAGGCTGAATAATGGTCCAGTTTGGGTTGGGTTTTTTGCTGTTATTCATGTTTGAGTAGGGATGATGCCTTTCAAGTGACAAAAGCAGAAGTAATCAAGCAGGTGTGGATAGGTGACTTTTATCCTTCTAATACAAGTATATATCAAGAAAACATCTCTAACTGTTCCTTGAGGTAGATTCATAAGTAGTGGGCATGTTCTTAAATTTTGCTGTAATACTCAAAGGAAGTTTATTTCACAGAATGCTTTTCATTATTTCTTTTCCCTATGTGGTGTGTATATATATACACATAAGTCCTAAATAAGTTTATAAATTGAACCAGAAGATTCAGGTTATTACGCTTTCCAGAGTAAATAGGTTTTTGCAAAAATATTAAACTTGGACTTTAACAGCACTGGCTGAGATATTCAGCACTGGATATGCATTTCCCTGTTCTGTGGGAACCTAAGTTTCACTGAAGTTCAGAGGACTAAAGCATTGGTTCTGATAAACCAATTGTGATCTGATTAACTTTGGTGGAGATGTGTCAAATTAGGATACTTGAAAATTAGTCTGTAGAATCTGAATACAAAACTATTTTCAGTATCTTCTGATACTTTTGAACATAGCCTTTCCACAGGCTTAAAATCTCCCTATTCCAAGGAAAGCACTATGGGTAATTTAAAACTGAGTCAAGAAAGAAATAGCCTTTTTTCACTTTGAGGGACTATTGGCTGCTCTCGAGATTATGGATTTTTAATTCCAGTATACAGGAAAGCAATATATTGCCAAGATGAAACAGAAAGCTTAATAGGCACTGTATCTCTTGATCTTTATGGAAACTTTGCCAGAAATCTTAAAAGAAGCTGAATTGGACACTAAAATACTGACACAAATTAAATTAAGAGGAAATACCCCTTGCAATGGTACTACCAGATGTGTCATTCACGCTATTAAAATACTATGTTATTCTTAATTTTATTACATTATAAATCACATGTGTCCAAGAATAATGGGAAATCTCACTTGTAGAAAAAGACTGACATTTATTTTTTCAACAACAAATTGAAATAGTTGAGATATTTCAGGTACCTGGATTACAAACTTTGCTTTTAAAGTAACTTTATCTTAAGAAAAAGGTGAGTATCTATTCCATATTTAAAATTTTTACAGGAAACGGTCACAATCCTACTCTAGGGTGGTGGTGAAACTTAATTATTATTCTTGCGGAGATGTAACAGGGCAATGTGATTTTGATATCCAGTCAATGCAGTGTACTTTTACCTCTCGCAGCACACTTCAGGTCATTATAGAGTATTTGTTATTGTTAGGCACTAGGTGGCCTGCTTGCTAAAACATAGTAATGAAGACTTACACAAAGACAATTTGCAAAAGCACTGAGTGAAAAATAAGTAAATAAAAATGCATGTTTAATTTCTAATAGAGGATGATGCATTTAAACCATCTTTTGCAAGCTAACATATGCATGGAAATCTGCAGATACTACAATCTACCTAAACCCAACTTAGGACACAATTATTTCGTTCTTTTCTTGCAGACAATATTTAGTTCCTTTCTGTTTGCTTAAAGATGACTAATAACTCCTTCATGCTTACAGGGAAAACATTCTTCTCGCATCCAGCAATACCATAACAGTGCTATCTAGCTATATGTGTGTCTTTTTTCTTCCCAAAAGATTAAAGTTCCCCACCAAAAGATGGGATACTAACCTGTACATTCTCTAAATTGTAAGCTCTTAGGTCTCTTGAGCAAAATTAAATTGCGAAGTACAGTGTGGTGGTAGCATTTTCTTAAGACACCTGATAGGTTGTTGTATGATGCTCAGAAACATGAAAAGGGGCAGTATTATTTATTGTTTCTAAGGAGCAAGTGTAACAGCTGATGCTTTAGAAGTTAGTTGTACACATGCACTCAGTCTGATCTCAGACAGCAGTTTACAGAAAACAATAATTAAGAGCAGTAAGCAAAACAAGACCTTGCTGCTGTGGTTTTGGTGGTGGCATTTTTGGGGGGTTTGTTTGTTTGTTTTTAGTAAGTGAAGGCGAGGTGTGGCCTGTGGTCTTTCACTATGGCAGCCCAAGTCCTGCACTAGAACTAACCATGATACGCTACATTTTTTTTTTCAGCAATTTTGATGTTTTCATCTGTTGGTCTGTGACTTTTGTGTCTATAGAAGGAAACAATGTGGTGACTTGAGGTGGTGTTCACTTGGAGCTTTTCTACATTGAATTAAAGGAAAAAAGTGTTGATTTTATTTATTTTAAATAAAATTAAATAATCATTTCAAAAGCAAGCCTTCATTAAGAATGGTTTTACTTTTCAAAGGAATTGCTAAATAATTAACCAGAGATTTATTTCAATATGATTATTCACCTTCTTAATTTCAGGTCAAATGAAAGACTAATGAGATGCCTGAACTTCTAACGATTATTTGATCTGTCATTGATAGAACTCTAAAATATTCACAGTCTAAGAGAGTGCAAAGCTTTTACTGTTCTACAAAGACCATGTGAGAGGTATTTCTGAACCAAGGAATGGAGCATTATCTGCATTCCAGGCAACACTGCTTTGGTCATCAGCTTGGAAGTGCATCTTGCGGATATTTTTCAACTGCATTCCCCTAATGTCTCTGTTACAAAACAAACAAATAAACAAACAACAGGCAACCCCATTGCACTGATTTCTAGTAGTATAAGAAAGGGCATTTTGGGGCTTGTATAATTACGTGTTTCATTTTCTCCTGAAATCATATGAATTTAAACAAGGTATTCAGATGACTGATATTTTTTTCTAGGACAGAAAAGATATTTCAACCTGGTATTTGTGTGCTTTGATCTGAGTAAGAGTAGAACACAGCAACAAATATATAGCAAAACATAGTATGTTCCATGAAAAAGTCTAATTTTTTTTTTTCTACAAGAAAACATTGCATCCCAACAGCAGAGGAACTACAAGAACTTTTATTTTTTGTGATTTGATCAAAAAGCAATGCCTGCTATTACAGCCAAGTCTGAGTATGAATCTCTTGAATTGATTTTAAAGAAATTAGGCTTGGCACTATCCCTCAGGTTACAGAGAATGATTCTCTACTTAAAACAGTGCAGCATCCATCCACACTAGGAAATCATCATCTCTGCCTATTAGAAAATAGGTGTAATGTGCTGTGTCACATCAAATATAGTGGAATTTTATTAGGTAGATAGACCTGCAAACTTGATACACCATATCACACTCTTTTTATATACTGGTTTGCTAGAAAAAATTCAAAGTATCTACTTTACAGTATACATGGGACTAACATTATTAAGTTCCAGGAAAGTATTCCAGTAATCCTGTTAAACCTTCTGATATTTTGTGCCTAATGATTATGTTGCACTACAAATTGTGGCTACTTTTTGATACCACAGTACTTTACTATTTCCAGTACCTATCCCAGAATAGAACATTTTCTTTGGGAAATTTGCTCTGGTGCACTTAATACATATCGCCTATAACACAACACTGGAATTCTTAGAGATTTTAGTAACGGAACCACCAAGTTTTCTTTACTAAACACTGAGGGTTTGAATTTTCTATGTTCTGAGCATCTATTTTACTGGAAATCTGACTGACAGTTACAATGTCAGAGTTTAAAGATTTGAGAAGTTATTATTTTCTCTATTCATTTAATCACAAATCAATATTTCTGCATCTTATACCAGTAATTGATGGAGCAGTTAATCTTACTGCTGTTGTTCTTTTATTTTGTGAAGCAACATGTAATTATGTCCTTGTGTCACTTGTGTTGATCTTGCTTAAGTCATTCAAAACAACTTCTGCATATAAAGAAAATCATCCATTTTCTTGGTAGGTCTTAGATTTGGAGGTATAATTAGCTGATACACACTAACAGTCTATCTGATGTGGGTTTTTTCCAACCCTAATACAAATATCTCATTTCCAGAAATAGCCAAAAATCCTTTGGTCATTTCTAGTTGACTGAAAGAAGCAAAGTCACCAAAATGTGAAGCACAATAAAACTTACAAATGATACTGTATTTGATATGATCCCATGTTATTAGAAGACTTTCTGGGTTGTACTTCGCCTATTAGGCTGGAATGTGTTCTGTGGTATTTTTTTGTGCTCTGTCTTTCTTACATTAAAATAATAAGCTGTTATCAAGTGGTGAAGTCACTCCATTTATATGCAAAATTACTTTTTTCACTTCAGTTTGTGGAGTTGGGACATGACTTTTATACAAAACAGAGCAAGAATATACATCTGTTTGAAACTTTAATCATCGTTCACATTACTCCTTTAAGATTTTTCCTCATTTAATTCCTACTTTCAAGAACTAATGTTTTATTTCCTTTAAAAGTGTTCTGTGCAGTGTACCAGTAGTGATAAAATGCATGATGGGCCCATGATGTTGGATGTTGTGTGAGAAAATGATCTTCAATGTGATTTTATAAAAAACTTTTATCCATCACATCAGTGACCTACAGGTCTGTGATATACAGATGTACACTGTTGTCGCTGTTGACGTAGTTATGACTTTCCCTGCCCTGTAAAAACCTTTTAAAGCAGTTCATCCTCTTGTGCTACGTCAGAAGAAGGAGAATAGATGGGAAATAATATCCCAAACTCTTCTGTTCTACATTATAAGCCTGAGCCAATGCCACATCACTTGTGCCTGGACATTACTGACGGTAGGCTGGCCACACTTGAGGCAAGGGACATGCAGACTTCTAGCTAGAAATATTTTTCCACATTAGAAACCCTCTTTTATTTCATCCTAATTACTGACAGGTTTCAGTGAGGAGGCAGTGAAGAAATGCAAACAAGACATTTTCCATTATCTGAGTGGAGTCTACGAAGGAGCTATAGTATCTTTACAGAGTTTATGAAACTTAGGCAAAACTGGATTTTTAAATTTTCTGAGATTTTGATAAGCATCAGCTTTACTATAGCAGGCTTCAGTCCAGAACGTACCTTGGTTTAATCCGTCCTAACATTTGTAATAAAACCTAAAATTAAGATTCTGTGTTGACATGTAAGTCTATGCAAATATTGAATGAAGCTCTGTTGTTGAGATACGTAGGCTCACTTCATGCATAAATTAAGGCATCTGATTTCCATAGCTATAGTACCAGCAAATTTTGTAAACTGCTACAGAAAACGCCACTGATTTCAGTGGGCTTTGAATCAATCTATGAGAAAATTTTGGACCAGATCCTCTGCTTTTTAAACCATACGTAATGTACAGGTAAACCAAAATTTAAACTACAGAATCAGGTCCTGCACCTCAAACTGCTGTAACACATTTTAAAGCAGCCTTATGTTTCATCCAATTTTGTGACTTTTTACTGAGTACTTTTTGTCCAAGTAGTCTGACTGACTTTTGGTAGCTGCATTCTCCCAAGTCCAAACAGCTATGCTCCATCATTTCCACTGGATAATTTAGCTTTCAGTCCTGTTTCCAGAACCACTTTAGTGTAGTGCTCCTGGCACAGAATTTCAGTGCTTGGAGAAGCAATCCATGTGTTTGCAATCTCTACAGCACTTTGGGGATCTGTCAGGATCAGAGGTGCTATGCACTAGAAAGTATTTTACCAGAACAGTTAGATTATTCCAGTGTAGGTTTGGTTTGGGTTTTTTTTTTTAATAAATAACAGAGAAAAATACATTTTGTCTCATATGATGCTTTAGTTTATATAAACTATAGCATTAAAAAGTTGTCTTACATATCAGTAGGACATGATATTTTTTCCTAGTAAGAGAAATTTACTAAAAACTTACATGATTTCACCTGCCAGAAGTTGGCATGCTTTAATAGTCATGCCTATACTAATACTGAGTTAAGTTCAGTCCTACTCCATTAGCATATAAAGGATTGAGCTGAATTTTGTTGCAATTGATTAATAATTAGCTATACATATCTTATTTGAAAGTCACATCAAATAATGTGACTTTTTTTTTTTGGAAGAAAGCACAGTATAAAATAAGAATTGTTATTACTTTCTTTAATTACTTGCATTGTATCATCAAAGCAAAAATAATTTCAAAGTACAAATGTAGGAAGGAGAGAATTCCTCCTTAGGAGGATTAGAAGAACAACAGGTAATTAAAGAGTTGTGTCACAAGGAAATAAGCATATTATATTACTGATTTTGATTATTTTTTTATATATATATTTAACTATATTACAATAAGAGCTAAATTCCATGCTCTTAATATAAGATATTAACTAGTAAGGCTTGATCTTAATTCTTTTACCTATAACCAGCGGGGGGGGGGGGGGGGCCAGTTGGTTTTTTTTTTTTTCTCTCTTTTCTCCATATTTGATTTAAACAAAAACCACAAACGCCCTCCACCACTCCT
>JAAGNO010014637.1:45099-56454 GCA_033439905.1 Ceryle rudis
GCCCCCCATCCTGTCCATCTGGGCCACTTGCCTTAGTAGTTACAGAAGTCAGCAGTACAGACATTAATGCATTCTTTTGAAAGCTGGGAAAATGGCTTGGGAAGCTTAATTTTACCTTCTGTTAAACACTTTTATTTGTTAACTTTTTACCACCTTAGAATTCTTAGTCAGTGCTGAAGCTTAAGTTTGAGTTGTAGAGTTTGACTACTCTATTTAGCCTTCTGTACGGTTTTTTTCCTTATCCAGTCATCAAGAAACCCCGTTTCCACACATTGTACTGTGACTGCCTTTCTGCCCAGTTACTTTCTCTTTTCCTTTTTGTATTTTTTTTTTATCTTGTCTGTCTGTCTTCATCGCTTGACTTTTTCCACCATCTGTTACCTTTCGCATGTTCTGTTTCATTTTGCAGTTTCTCTTACTGTCCTGTTTTCTCTGACTCTGCCATTTCCATCTGCGGTTTCTTAGCCTTTCCTTTTGCTTTGGATTTGTATTTATATTGTTTTCCCATTTTGTAGTATGTATGTTTATGATATAGAGATACACTGGTTAATGTCTCTCATATTTATGTTATTAGAAATATTATGATTTTGTAAACGTCTTTCAGGATGTTGCTTGGTTGCTAGAAAGTACCTCATGCTCTTTTTCTTTGCATTATTGTTGCCATAGTATTCTTATCAGTGCTGTGTTCAAATGACAGGCCACATACAGCTATGACTGTATAAATAGGTTGCTTTAAGAGCAACACTTTCTCCGTGGTGTTAAGATGTTCTACTGTATGTCTAAGCAGAAAGCTGAGTCATGGTGGGTTTGTTCTTCTTGAGGGTGTAAGCTCTCAAAGAAATTTTAAAGGTTCAAAACTGTTCCTAGAATTGTTTGGGAAGGTGGGTAAAGACTATTTAAAAATAGTGCATTCTACAGAAGTTCAAGAATTCTAAGTTGTTACTGATTTTGGGGTTGGTTTTTTTTCCCATTCTGAGAAAAAAAAGTTTTTGTTTAAGCTCAGGCCACTACCTATTATGTGTCCATACCCTTTAGTAGTTCAGGAAAATCTGCAGCAGTGGAGTTATTGCAAAGTGATGTTAGAATTTATTGAACATGGTTTATAACAATGGTGTTCTATTATTTCCATGTTTTAATGTATTTAATATGAGTGGTTTTAAAAGTGATGCAGAATTTATTCCATTTAAAAAGTAAATCTAAATATGGATAGTAATGTAATGCTTAAGAAGTTCCACCCTGCAGTCTTCCTGACAAACCTCTTTGTGTCCTGCTGTTGTTATTTTATAATCCCTAGAAACTCCACTGCATTTAAGACTGGGGTTATAGGAATTCTTATCAGTTATTTTTAATATAAATTATCTGCTGGTACTATCACAACTTTCAGAATTGATTCAGGAAAGTTTTTCATGAACTCTTTAGACTGTTTGATTTGTGTAGTCATCCTTAAATTGCTTTGTAAAACTTGATAGATAAACCTCAAACTTTTGGGTTGAGTGGGACTAAAATTCCATGTATCTTAAACTAGAGAGAAAGGAGCAGTGTAGTAGCATTAATATTAATTCTAGGAAGATTTTTTTCATAGTGTGAGATTATTTGGAGGTTGTATACCTATTATTGTATAATATTTTTATATGAGTATAATTTATAGGCAGTCCATACATCAATATTAATACAGAGCAGGTTGTGATAGGGACTGGAATTTGGTTTATATTTATGTGGGTTTTTTTGTTTGTTTTCACCCCTCAGAAATTAATCATAACTTTAAAATACTATTCTGTAAATATCAAGATGTAAATGTGTGGGGGTTTTTCCCCCCTGTTTCATTGTTTTGCAGTTTATCTTCTAGTAGAGAAGAAAAAGTGGCAGAGTAGTGTTTTCCATTATGCACAGAAAATGATACTCTTCTGAAACGTTGTTTTGAGGGGAACATTTAAATATCGATTCTTCATTGTAACCCATGCATTTTTCCTGGTGTTTTGCATGGAAACTATGTAAATATATTTATTTTAATAGTAGCAGATACAAACATGTACTTTCCTGAAATAAGAGTTTTCTGCAGGTTCAGTGTATGTGAGCAATTATTTTAGTGGGGTGACAATTGCTGGAGAGATGTATTTACAGAAATATGACGATAAATAAAACCATAATAGTCAACCTAATATATTGTACAGTATTATCCCAGTTCTTTGATTAAATTCATGCTGCTACCATTATGTTACCATTAATGATAATCAGTATCTGCTGATGACTTCCTTATTTACATATTTAGAGTTGAATATGGATTTATAAAAGGGCTGTGTATAGTATACTGTTTCTTCACTCCTGAATGCCTGTTCATGTTGTATTGTGCCCTATACTGAATTACTAAAGTACTGCAAGGAAGTCAGTGAATTACTGAAAGACTGCAGGTAATGCAGTAACTGCCATGTAAACTGTTCCAGTTCTCACCCGTGTCCGCAATCTCATTCAGGTTAATTGAATTACTCCAGTGAGCAGTGCCTTTTTTCATAACTGAAGACTTGTAGGATTGGATTTTTATTTCATGTTGCTCCTTTTGTATAATCATAAAGCCAGAAAATGCTTTACAGTTAAATTATGCTGACATGGGAAGATACACCTTGCAGATCTAGTTGGAATGTTCTTTATCTCTTAGTTACTCCCAATCAAAAGCAGGTTGCAGAGTTTAAATGGAATAGTAATATTAATTATTCCTAATCTGTTTCACTACAGAGTCAAATGTTTTAATTTAAATTACTCTGAAAGTGGTAATGCTGAAAGGCACTAACTAATGGGTGAAGACAATTACTGGCTTCAGTAATTTCTTCAACCACTGCAACTTGATCTGCAGCAGTAAGTCAATCTATGCTATGACAGGGAGAATAAAATCAGAAAAAGGGGGGGAAGTAATTTTTGTCTGCACAATGAAAAGAATGTAGAAGACTTAGTATGAGTCTGAAACAGATGCTAAGCTGGAAGGAGCTAAAATTTCATTAAATAAAAATAAAAAAATAATAATAAAAAAATCATTTCAGATGGAACTCCCGAACATTTACCTTCTGGAAGGGCAGAATTATGCAAAGATTAGGCAAAGCAGCATATTCTATACATTAAGTTCAGTTGTGTTTTTCATCTAAAAGTTCTTAACTGAAAGCTGATGGTGCATAGCTATCCGTATGTACTTGTAAGTCGTCCTATTCTACTTCCATCTTTCTTGAGGTTTTTAACAATCTTGAGAGGAGAATATATTGTTATTTACAAACTGGGTTGAAAAATACAGAGTTTTCTTCAGCCCAAAACAAATCTGTATCTCACTTTAAAGGTAGTGATATCTTAAACTACTTTGCTCATATATGAGCAGACATCACCAGACTTAAAACTATGTGAAATTTCTTACAGTTCTTCCTCTGGGAGATGTATTAAATTTTGTCATATATGAAAATGGAAATTAGTGCTCTATAGCCTATCTGTCTTTTTTTTTTTTTCCCCCTGAAATCAGGAAAGCAAAATTAATCTCAAACTGTCTTGGAAATTAATGACAAGTATCCAAAGAGATGATTATCTGGTGATATAGTGGGCAGTTGGGGAACTAAGGGGGTTACAAGTTTACCCTTCTTTCCAGGAAATCTACATTGACAACTTCAGATGTTTTATTTTTCTCCTTTGTTGAAATTTGTGCCCAATTCTTTAGACACGTAATGCAAATTTCAGTTGGACTTCCACCCATTGTTTGCTGAAGTTCACCAGACTCCATCTAGCTAACATTTTCTTTTTAGTTTAAGTTTCTGTATTAAAAATGAGATTTCTTTGCTTTCAATATATAGTACATAATTTTGTTGGTGCAAAACTTGTTTCTTGGTCTCCCATCTTTGTGCAAGAGGTTTGAAAAGATCTGGTTGTCAGTAGATGGTTTCTTGCAAACTTTATGCCTACTTTTTTTTTTTTTTTCCCCCCTCTGGAAATGAAAAAAATGAGGAGAATATGTCAGGGGATTCAAAGGAAGATGCTTTCTTAAGGAGCAAAGGAAAATCCCATGTTGGAAATAGGGTTTTTTTTTCATTCACTCTGATGCAGTTCTAAGATTCTTACCTCAGTAAACAGTTTAAAAATTGTGTAAACAATTTTTATATGTTCTGTGAAAGATGAAGTCATATATTGCTTTGCTAATAGGGCTTTCAAAGCCTTAGGTGATTTGCCATAGTAAAGGTACTCTTTTCATGTCTCCACCACTTTAAGAATACAATATTCTGTAAATTTTTAAGAATTTTTCTTTCTTTTTCTTTTTCCAGCTACCTTTGGTGTTCTACACGAATACTCATTAGTCATTCTGGAGATGGACTTGCTGTCTGGAACCTACCTCTTGGCAGTCTTATTAGCCTGTATTGTATTTCAATCTGGCGCACAGGAGAAAAATTATACCGTGCGGGAAGAACTGCCTGAGAATGTCCTCATTGGCAATTTGCTCAAGGATCTTAACCTGACTTTGGACCCAGATGTGCCCCTTTCCTCACCGCTACAGTTCAAGCTTGTGTATAAGACTGGGGATGTACCGTTAGTACGGGTGGAGGAAAACACTGGTGAGATATTCACAACTGCAAACCGCATAGACAGAGAGAAGCTGTGCTCTGGCATCTTTACTGAGAATCGCTGCTTTTATGAGGTGGAGGTTGCTGTTTTGCCTGATGAAGTTTTCAGACTGGTGAAGATCAGATTCCTAATAGAGGATATAAATGACAATGCTCCCCTCTTCCCGTCAACAGTTATTAACATCTCTATCCCTGAAAACACAGCAATTAATTCTCGCTATTCTGTCCCATCTGCCATTGATCCAGATATTGGTGTGAATGGTATTCAACATTATGAACTCCTTAAGGTGGGTTTCTTTCATTCTTCTATGTTACTGTCTTCCCACAAATGTTGCCAGTCCTCATTAACCCATTAGAAATATGAAGCTGTGTACCACGGTAGTGGTATGCTGCAGATAGCAGTCTTGATCTGAGTGTGTGCTGGTGCATCATGTCTTTGCTCTGTGGGAAGCTGTTTAGATGTAAATGTTTGTCTGTCTGTGTCACAATATGACAAAACATGCGTGTCTTCATGAACTCTCTACCAGCATACAGGGTGTTTGCACACTTTGGTTAACAGTCTTTTTAAACCATTTAAGATGTATTCTTATTGCCACTAATGCGACAGCACCAAGTGCAATAGTATTTTGCAGTGGCTTTATGTCTCCCTCTTGCACGACTGTTAGATTTGAGCAGTAGAACTTAGCCCAGAAGCTTATATCAAGTGAGGCTCATCTGTATACTGATGAGCTATTCCAGAATGACAAATGAGTCCATTTGTTAGAGCAGCTTTGTAGTGTTTGGGTGGGCATCGTGTCTCGGCCGGCAGAAGTCTGAGATCTGCATGAATGCAAGGATAGCAGTGCCAATGGCCTTGTAAGAGCAGATGTTTCATATTCTTGCTTCTTTTACTCTTTCTGGGAAATAACAGGAGAACTGTAATTAGGGAACAAAAGAATATCATGTAAACATGGCGTGTAAGGGTGTGTGATTGCTAAAATAAGGATTACTTGCATTTGAGTTTACTTAAGCAGATGAGTTAGAATCAGAAAAGAACTTTTACTAAAACCATTGGGTTTTGTGGAGAAACTGAAGATGTCTTTGCTTTCCTTTATTTGGGATGGGGAGCTGTTGGGTAGTTTGCTCAGCAACCAATCTGACACCCTCATTACTGACTGGAAGAGTATAGACTGTATGGGCAAATATATTGCTTGATTGACTTGATAGCTAATGTTCACTGATATCAGTACTTACTAGCAATTTAATAAAGTGCTGCCTTATTTTAGCTCTTTTAAATTGCTTACAATCTGAAGTAACTGTGGCATTGTGGGAATTAACTACTGAAAGAGACCTAAAAATCTTTCCGCAAACTGCAATCCACGGGACACTCTTGGTTAGCTATTTAGAAAAATAAAAAAAAAAACCCCACATATGTCTGTCTGCTCTCAGTGTAGCTTAGGACTTCAAAATTGGTCAAGAGCTTGCTACAAAGATCTCAAATTTTGTAGTAAGCTCTCGAAAAGTTTTCAAGTCCTAGCCTGCAGTGAGAGCACACAGATCTACATGTATGGGGTTTTATTACTATTTTTATCAGATAGCTAACCATCCAGTAGGATGCAGTCTTCTTTATTTGGCACTTTAAATGAGTATCAGAGGAATGAGTAACAGCATATTAGATAAATAGCAATAGGAGTTGAAAATAATGAAAAATCCAGGGCTACAGACAAAATATGGCAAAACAATACACGGTCTGAATAGAGAAATGTGAGGTAATATGTCTGAGAGAAATGTGCTGTTATTCTAGGAAAAGGGGAAAAAAATAGAAACCAGCAAAATCAGGAGTCCCTGGGATTGAGTGAGCAATGGTTCAGATCACCACAATAGCAGTCTTGTTTTGTTAGTTTATTTTTGGACTGTGTGTTCAGAAACAGAATGTAACAGATCAGCAGAATGATAGCATATTTGTATCACAAGTGGGAGCTCATCTAAAATAAAAGCTACAGCTCAGTACTGAAAGTACTGCAGGATGTCAGGCCTTTTCTAAAGACCTAAGGTGAGGTGAGATGGTCTGCAAGACAGCCATGTTTCATGAGATATACAAATCACTTAAAAAAAAAAAAAAAAGAATTAAATTTATTTAAAAAAACCCAAACCAAAACACAAAACCACCACCAAACCAAAATAAAAACCCAAAAAGAACAGTTATGTGATTATTCATGCGTCTCTGAAAAACTGCTTTTGCCAATAGTGGAAAGTCATGAGGATGAACACACACTGATCTTGATTGAAAGGTCTGAATTCTTATGCTAGATGTGCCACAACCAAAATAATTTGTAAAATCACAGCCCTGTAGACAGATCTCCGAAGTGAATTAATTGCATTTTTTCTCTTGCATGCCTGTCGGTCAGGTACTTTGACTTATGGATCCACTGCCTTGAAATAATCAAACAATTTCACATACTTTGGAAAGTGTCTGTAAAACCAAGAAGCAGTTTATGACAGCCAGACATCGTTTGGAATAGTAATGTCCAGATGTTATTCCATTGGTAGTTTTTACAATGTTAATACCAAAAGTAATCATAGAAGAAGAGGGATAAAAAAGTAGTAGAAATGAAGGATTCTGAGCAGGCAGGGAATGTAGCCTATACAGAGATCCATCTGTCAAGGGGGAAGAATAGGGTGCTGAGAAAGGAAGGGGAAAGTGGGTGCCTGAGAATTCTTTCCTGCATAACACTGAAATACTAGGAGGGAGTGAGATAGGAGCACAAAGATGTGTTATCCTGTGCTGGTTTTGGAGTCTGCGCTGAAGATACGAATGTCTTCTGGCTTTTGATGTGTGGTGACCTTTTCCTGCCTTTTATAACCAGCATGCAGAGAAGTGGGGAAACTGCAGTACGTGAAACCGTTGTGCCTTCTGAATAGGATGAGTCTGGCAGGGCTGATCTGACAGTGTGGTGGGGAATTTTGGGAAGCACCACATGTGAAGATGATGGGTAGGGCAGCATACTTGGAGGATGACAGAGGAGTGGGAGATAAGATATGCAAGTCACTTTGCAGAAGCTCAAAGACTGATGCTTTAGTATGCATGCAGCAGCTTAGTGAAATGTGTTGCTCTGTATTTTAGAGAAAGTAATAGCAAATTGACAAGCTGTGCAGTG
The DNA here is from genome assembly GCA_033439905.1 of Ceryle rudis. Classification (NCBI taxonomy): domain Eukaryota; kingdom Metazoa; phylum Chordata; class Aves; order Coraciiformes; family Cerylidae; genus Ceryle; species Ceryle rudis. The sequence continues at coordinate 52,820 of JAAGNO010014637.1, forward strand.
AAGAGAAAGTTCTTCAGTTATGTTTTGCTTGTTAAACAAAGTTTAGCAAAAACGTGCTTATTGTCTGCGTGAAGCCAGGCCTATTTTGCCAGGAGATGAGGAGATTCTCCCTACAAACTTCGCTGAATAGTTCATAGGCTTCTAACATCTTTTCAGCAGCTTTGTATCCCGCTTGGAAGGTAACATTCACGTGATACAATATTTCTTCATTTTGTTACACTTTACCATACTGCCCCTCTCAAAGTAGGGGCAGAAAAGGTTGCATATAACTGTGGCATTGAATTTCTTTTGCAAAACAGGCCATAGATGAAGTCTTTTAACTATGTGACAGGCTTCCATGTTATTTTAATTTCCTACCTCTTTCTAAAAATCCTTTTAAAATAGTAAAAAACAAAACAATGTAAAGAAGGCAGTCTTTTTTTTTTTTTTTTTTCTTGAGTTCAGCATTACTTAGAAGTTTCCTATCAGAGGATTTTATTTTATACAGGAGAGCACTTTAGTTATGACATAAATTAGCATTCAGATATTATTTGCCTGCCTGCATTTTCTCAAAATGTACCTCGATAGAAAATAGCTTCTTTATATGTAACTTACTCCCAGTACTGCAACTTCAGAATTTTCCAGGTGTCTGTGATTCACCTATGCACTGAAATGCATGGACTCTAAAAAGACAACACTTTTAGGTAACCTCTGCATTTCTTTTTGGGAGACTTACTTAGAACTTGTCCTCCACAGAACTCCTAAGAGATATTCTAAGGAAAGCAGTGGTTTTGATTTTGTTTTTTTTCAAAGGAAGATCCAGTGTGTCTTTTGCATAGCTTTTGACTTGTGTTTATCATTTCCTTCTATAGAAAATGAGTTTCAACACTTTGCAACTATCTCCCCTCCAGCCAATGTAATAGCACTAGAAATTGAGCCAGAGCTGCTCTGGTAGATGTTTACAAATATTGAATTAATTGAAAACAGTGATTTTTAGATTGAAATGTTAATAAACAGTGATTTATGATTAAGGATGAATCTACAAATGCTAATGTTCTGGTTTAACCCCAGTGGGCAGCTAAGCCTCACAGGTCTGTCATGGTTTAACCCCAGCTGGCAGCTAAGTCCCACGCAACTTCTCACTTTCTCCCCCGCCCAGTGTAACGGTGGAGAGAATCAGAAAAGTGAGAAAACTCATGGCTTGAGATAAAGACAGTTTAATAAGTAAAGCAAAAGCTGTGCATGAAGCGTAGCAAACCAAGGAATTAATTCCCCACTTCCCATCAGCAGGCAGGTGTTCAGCCATTTCCCAGAAAGCATATCTCCATTGTACATAGTGGTGACTTGGGGAGACAAACGCCCTAACTCTGAGTGTCCCCCCTTTCTTCTTCTTCCCCTAGCATATTATGCCGAATGTGATGTATAAGGATCTCAAACACCCTGTTGGTCAGTTGGGGTCAACTGTTCCAACCATGTCCCCTCCTAACCTCTTGTGCACCCCCCAGCCTGCTCACTGGTGGAGTGGTGTGGGGAGCAGAAAAGGCCTTGACTTTGTGTAAGCTATGGCTGAACAATAACACAAATATCCCTGTGCAATTGACACTGTTTTTAGCACAAATCCAAATCCTAGCCCTGTACAAGCTACTATGACTAAAATTGACTTTAGCCTAAGATCTTTGTTTGCCTCTTCAGGGCATTCACATTGTTTACTTACGGGTGTTGTAACATACTCTGTTGTGTCTGGCAATGCCACCGCAGTGCTAGCAATACTTAGTTGCTGCTGTTGATTACACTGTTTCATTATATTTATATTTGAGTTTAAGGCAAGCTAATATTGCATATAACCTGATCAATATGCTTAGAATTTACAGATGTCACAGGCCTCTGCTTTGACTATGAAGATTTTAGTGTGAAGCATTTCTTTCTCTTATATCTTAAAAAGGGGGGCTATTCCAGAACAGGTTTTGAATAGATTTCCAGCTAGGAGCACTGTAATGGCAAGTCACATGCATACTTCCAGAAGGGTTTCATATAAAAGCATGTTTTAAATTGAATTATTTCTGTTGGTTATTTAACATTTCTTGTCAGCTGGGTATACTATATAAACTAGATGTTGCCTGTGCACAGCAATACCCAGTTAGCAGTGGACTAGGTTGAAAGCATAACTCTGTGTTTAAAGGAGCAGAGCATTTCCTTCTGTGAATTAATCCTCTGTGTTAATAGTTTGTTGCTTTAATCTGTCACAGTTTGGAGGGCAATTAGATTGGTGTTACTGTTACAGTTTCATAATTCTTACCTGTTACAGTAATTTTCCTGTATTTACTTATCAGAGGCAGCTTGCATTCCTTCCGGAATTCTTTTTGTAGCTGTCAGTTCATACCAGTGTAATCTGACAAAATAGATTCTTACTCACTTTCAAAACACGTCAGTCGTGACTCTGATGAGGAGAGTTACCTCTTGCTACTGGAGATCATCTCTAGTGGTGTCTTTCATTAGGAACTTTCCCCTTCTTATACAGTTTATCAATTCCATGACCCATGCAAGATGGAGATCACAAATCTTCATTGTATTTCAAACCTGTTCTTGCAGTTAGGTCATTTCTGAGCTTCACAGTAGTTCTGGATCAAGTAACTAATCACTGTTTGTGAAAATCAAGAATGGAAGGAGATGTCTTATATAAAATGAAAGCTGGGAAAATACTTAAAGTAACAGAATCAAGGAAGTAAGAGCTCATTCTTGATAATAATTGGACCCTTGCCACAAATTAGTTAGTCAAAAGCACTAACAACAGAGAATGACAAACAAAACAGTACTGAATGGTTTGGTACATAGGAAGAAAGCAAGCACGATTAGCATCCCTGCAGACTCAGCGCACAGTAACACAGATTTACATTTTCTCAACACTGGTGTTCACCAGATCATCTTCACTGTCCCAAGCATCAGCTGCTTGAACTTCTCATTTTCGTCGATCTTTTTTTTTTTTTTAGCTCTCATTCCTGTAAGTAGAAGCTGAAGCAGCAACCCTTGCTTTTACTCTCAAACCACTTTTGAATGAGGGAGCATCCCACAGCTAATCATACGGAAATTGGATGATCCTTCTATGTAGGCTTCAGCAGCATGAGAGGACAATGAAGTGGTATATTGTCCCTTTAAATAGGTCACAAAAAGCATGGGGTGGCTGTTATCAACATCTGCCTTCTGTGAAAAAACTGGCGAGATAGAGCTTTTTCTACCCATAAACAGACATTTATTAATATTGTCAAGTCTTAGTGAATATTGCAGTTAGACATCAATAGGATTAGGTAAATTCCAACTTCATTACTCTCCTGTTATCAACAGTCCCTTGTAAATTTATGGTAATGCACTAGTAACAAAGTATTCTTGCACTAATTTCCTTTTTATTAGCAACCCTTTCTATAATTATATAAGGGACATATGGCTGAGTTGCAAGAAGTTACTATTCAAGATCTCAAGAATTTTCATTTTACAGACATATATACTTAGATTTTTATATATATTTACAAAATTCACATAAGTACTTGGATAGGTAATGAATTTGCCCAAACAGCTGTAGCAACTCAACAAATTGTTTACAGCTCAGATTGGAAAACTTTGCCAAGCAAGAACATTTACTTTAGTATTGTCGAGAAGTTATC
>JAAGNO010014638.1:0-63042 GCA_033439905.1 Ceryle rudis
CAGACTGCCAGGACTTCTCAAATATTATTGAGAGTGGCTCGGCAACTCCATCTGCCAGTTCACTCAGAACTCTGGGATGCATCTCATAGGGTCCCATAGACTTATGTATGTTCAGGTGCCTCAGGCGGTCATGACCCTGATTTTCACATTCAATGGGAGTGACTTCACCACCTTGATTCCTGACTTGTGGTTTTTTACTTGGGAGCACACTGCCCTCAAAACCTATGGCTCTCAGAAGAAATCCTTCTAGCCTTCTAAAATCAATTCTATGGGAGAAGGGCAGACATATTTAAAGTATCCTTTAATGGAAATTCTACCAACCCTCAGCTAGGTTACAAAACCAAAACCATGTCAGTGAGAAACAAACAGTACTTAGGTACCCAGCAGTTCGAGTCTTCTGTGGCCACAGGACTTACCTTCCACAGTCCCACCTTGCTTTTGCCCACCTGCAAGGCACAGCATCTCTGGTTTTTATGGGTATACCAGTGTCACAGAGAGATCTGTACTGCATAGATTTGTAGGAATGCTTAGGATAGAAGCCTACGAATTGCTAGGAATTAGGAAAACATCCTGGTTCCCTCTTCAGTCTAGCCCGCTCCTTCATCCCAGCTGTTCCCTGGCTGCCCTGGCAACTCTCATTCACCTCCAAAGCTGATGTTTTCCATCTAATGCAGCATCACACCCTGCAGCACTCCAGGTAGGTTTACTGCAATTCCCTTGGCTGAGGAATTGTGCTATCATGTAACTGTGATGAAGGAGTGTTGAGCTTTGCTATAATACTGTTATGTCTGTCATCATACTTAGCATTAAAACAAAACAAACCACCTAAAGTCTTGTGCACTGTAAGATCAGTTCAGCAGATCCTTTGGTTTTGCTTTGCCTTTGCCCTGAGGCGCAATGTTCAGAGTTTGTGTGATGTTTCTTCACCCACCTCTGACACCACCATTTCCAACATTTCTTGGAAATAAACATGCTTAGCAACTTCTAATTTGCTTTTATGTGAGAAATTATAGTCTTCTGGTCCCATTTCCACTAATCACCTTGATTTTTCCTTATTTGTATTCCTCACTGGTTCTGCTGAGAATAAAAGCAAAATATTCATTTCATTTTGGTGGCAAACTGACTGTATTTATTTCCATCCGGCTCTCACCATGTGACAGCCCTACTTCTTCACTTCCCTGATGTCTGAATTTTTTTATGTTGTTTTCACTGAGTTTAGCTTGGTTGATTTTTTTTTCCACTATTTCTATTAATATCTTTTGCAACATCTATCTCAGCTTGATTCTTGGTGATTTTTACTTTCTTCCTGCGCTTGGTTAATCTGAAGCCATCAGTCTTACTGTAGGCTGTCTGTTTACTCTTAATGACTATCCTGTGGCTGGTATTCTCCTCTGATGACCTCAGCCCTTTTCTAAACATCTTTCCTCATTTACTTGGATTCAAATTCCATGTTGTCATTGAATCAAAGATGCAAAAACTTTCAAAGCCCACTCTGCTTTTAAGCACAGTACAACAGCCAACTTCACAATGATTAACACTTTGAAATCAAAAACATTGTTTATATGTCTGTTATTTCTTCCATTTAATTTGAAGCAAGCACTCACAGAGTTACCAGGGGAACATCTCCTTGTCAGATTTCTTTTTGTTTCTGGGCATCCTACAGTTTTTACCCTGGGTATGTCTGGACTCACAGCTCTTAAGAAGCTGCACTGAAATTTCAGAATTCAAACCAAACTTGGTTAAAATGATAACCTGCGTAGCTTGGGAACTCATCTGTTTCTGACTGCTCTTTATTCCTCTCATCATGCTGTCATGTTATGTCCCCAAGGTTAGCCTTGTTAGAAAGCATGAGAACCAGTTAGTGCCTGAAAATTTCTGTTTGGAGCTGGATGTGTCACAGGAATGACTTCTAAGTGTTTTCAGTACCGAGTGGTTCAATTCTGCCTTTCCTTGTGCTGAAGAGTCTCTCTCTCCCCACAGAGTCATGCTGAAAAGAGTAGAATACTGAATGAGCAAGGCGCTTTTAAGTGTCAGAGAAATTAGGACAGAGACGGGATGGATATCAGCGGCCTCTCTCTTCCAGCACTGTTTGATCAGCCATACTTCAATACTGAGGATACCCTCCCATTGCTGATTTTCTTATTGTTAAATACTTATCCATATACCCTAATTATACCACTCTCCTTGTAGACACTTCTTTCTGAATGGAAATATAAGTTTTCCTTCAGTAAAAAAGCCCTGAGCTATCCTGTTTGTTGAATGTAAACAACAAAAATCAACTTTTTTTCTCCCACTAGATTTTTTTTCCCACAGACAGGAAAGGTGGTGTTTTTGATGTTTCCCTTATAAAGCCAGCAGCAGATTATAAGCCTGTAAACCAGTAAGGGAGAGCCCCTAGAGACTTGTCAGTACTATAGAGCAGTTCCTGCCTCACTTTCATGGCTGCCTATGTGGCAGGGCTGGCATTCTGGTGGGATGTCCCACCCTGGCACAAGTGACAGTCCCAGCCTTGCTTCAGGACACAATTAACTCAGCTGAGAGAGCAGGGTAGCAAAACCACATAGTGGCCACAGGTCATGCAGCTTAATCAGGCAAATGTCAGGAGACCCTGTGAGATGGAAAGAGGGTTTGAAGGAACAGGATGAGAAAGATGGAGTGAATGCCACCTTGTGTCAGGAGAGAGATTAGTGAAACCTTTTTTCATGGTCAAGGAAGTCCACTGCTCCCCTGCAATGGGTTCAAGCCAATATCCTCTACTACCCAGAATGTAGAACACCACCTTAGCCATAAAACCTCCTTGCTCTCTTGGACAGCTCCAAAGGGGATCCCCCTCAAAATTTAGCTAGCCACAGAACCCAGTTGTCAGATAATTTTGCTTATTTTTTACAGATGACAAAGTGGATTTAAGTAATTGGGATCCACAGTGTCTCTGTAGAAAATAAGGTTTTCATTCCTGTGGATGTATGTATGTTGTACATTTCAGTACAGTACAGATGTATGCAAACTATTTTTTCACTAGAAGACTAGATAACTCACAGCATAGAGACTGGCACAGGCTGGTATACCCTGCTTTTCACAAAAAGTTAGCTTATGCTGCACTCTGTGCCTCCAAGGGTGTTAGATGTCTTCTGTCATGAGATTCTTGGGTATGACCAGATGACACTGCAGTGGGCAGTGAAGACTCACTAGACGAACCCTTTTTTCCTCTCTTTTTTTTTTTTTTCTCTCTCTGACCCTTTCTGTCAACTGTCAACGAAAAGTGATACACACCAGACAGTCCTTGCAGAGGAACAGACTTCACAAACAGAGGTCCCCCAACATCGGCTGGAACATAAACTCCAAAATACTAATAGCCACACTGTTATTAAGTATGTAAGAAAGCAAAAGTGTTAAGAATAAATACTGTTATAAACACCCTTGTCATTTGTTCAGTATCATTCCCTCTGCAGCGTACGACCCCTCACCTACTCGCTTCTGCCTGGTTTTGAATTTATGCGGACCCTCACCATGAGAGAAACACAAAATTTAGCTTTGGATCAAAATCATGAGTTCAGACCCCAAATTTTGCCTAAGGTTTCAGTGGCAAGAGCCTCAAGCCCTGAATTCAGAATTCAGAACTGTATTTGGCTCTGGCCGAAGCATGAAACAGGGTTTGATTGTTGTTGTTGTTGTTCTCATCCAACCAACTTCCAAGTCATTCTAACTTCACTCTTGTTCAGGATTCCTGATCAATTTACATGTGTATTACTATTTTATCTCAAAAGTCTGAGTACTGCACACAAAAATCCTATTTTAGGGATGTGGAAAATGACATACAGACAGTAAATGGCTGTTTCTGCCACAGTTAGACTGTGTAGTCTTGAACAGGACTGTGTCTCCACCTCTTCAAAAATCTCTGTTTTGTTTACATGACAATGCTTCATCCCTTCCAACTGTGGAAATCATCTGATTTCAGGAGACTCAAGTAGCATGCATAAAATGTTACTGAGTGGAAAAAAACTGTGGCATGAAAAAGAAAACAAACCACCAAAAAAGAAACATCCATTTCATGACTACACAAGATAGTATCTGATGACCACAAATGCCATCAGGCACTCTGCTTTACACATTATTTCAGATTACTGTTCTTGTTTAACAAGTGTCATAAGCCACTGAACCTTCACAGAACAATCAAAATGATTTCCTGTTCTTGGGTCAATCATCTGCAAATATTTAAATGGAAATACTTTGAGCAGTTAGAGTCTCTTCCTTAGAAAATGTGTTTTTCTTCTTCCTGGGCAGAAACTGTACAGAAAATATTCAGGCAAAGCAGTGGTAGCAGCTGAAAGCTGCAGCATCACTAACTGTGAATCACGACTTTGTGGTAGTCACGGTGCTCTGCAAAACAAAACAGTCCTAGCTAAAGCACCACTGAAGTACAAGAAGAGAAACAAAATCTCCTTTTCCTTGTGGTCCTGCTAGAAATGACAGGGTAAGGTCTATTTGTCTGGGATGCTCTCTGAGCGCATTGATGTGCATGGCTGCTCATACTTGTTCAGGTCACGTCTGTGAAGGGCCATCAGCAGGAGACTGCATCTGAGTGATTCAGCAGCTGCTGAATATGGGCAGAGCAAGTAATCACTCCTTATTCACTTCCTCCATGGCATGTTTGATTTTGCAACCCCCTGTCAAATCTCTCTCTAACCATCTCTATCAGACTGAACCATCCCTGTCTTTTTAATTTCTACTCATACAGCATTGCTCCACAGCTCTCACCATCTTTGCCATTGTTTTCTCTGTCTTCTCTGGTTCTTCTTACAGCCTTCCTTTGGTGACATGAGCAAGACAACACAAACCTTTCAAGATGATAGCACACCACGGGTCTACAGAACAGCAAAACGTCCTGCTTTATTCCCTTGTTTCTTTCCTGCTGGTTTTTAATTATCTATTTACCTTTTTCACAGCCTCTGTGGGTTCAGCAGAAACTTTCTTGAACATCAAGATAATTTTTCTCAGTGGTAGTTCAGGGCCCACCACTGTGCATTATAATAATATAATAATATATATAATCATAATAATAGTTATATATTTTTTCAGGCCACTCCTGAATATATTGAGCTGTCCTGTGGCCACCACATGTCCCCGTATGACCTTGAATGGTGACCTTGCCTTGTTGTGCAGGCTGACAGGTATTCCTGCCCTTAAGTTTCTTGTCTTCAAACTAGTTGCTAATCCATAAGACAGCCTTCACCCTTATAACAACTTGGTTTATTTAAGGAAGAGACTTCACCAGAAGCTTTGAGGAATCCAAGTACACTGTGTCTACAGGATCAGCTTCATCTTCATGCAGGCTGAGTCTCAGAAAAAAAAAAACCCTAACAACAGATTTATGAGCCATGCTTTCCAAGCTGTGCTGACTCTTCTCCATTATTTTGTATTTCTCCATATGTCTACTAATTCCTTTCTTTATAATGCTTCTCACAAACACCCCTCATATGAAAACCAGATTTATGAGTATCTACTTCCTTGGGTTCTTCTAAGGACTTTTTCAAAGTTGGGCATCACATGTCCCACTTCCTCTAACCTTGAGTCTAATTTAAGCAAAGCCAATTTAAGCAGTGGGTTATTCACCACAGTTAATAGTTTGGCAATTTCATATCAGAGCTGCTCTGAAACTCCTGTGTGAGTGCCATCTGGTCCTGTTGATCTGTTGCTACCTGTTTTATTGGTTTGTTTTAAAAAAGACTTTTAATGTAATTTCAGTTTGAGACCTTTCATCAGACCTGCCCAATTAAAGTTTTCAGTATGGCAACTCTGTTGAACTCCTAAATTGGAGTGGACACCAATGCAAATGATCCTCTTGGCTTTCCTGCTATTGCTTTGCCTTTGTTTTACACTTTGATCATTTATCAGCTATACTGAGTTTCTGCCAGCAACCTTCTGCTTCTGACATGTTTGAAAATTTTCTTACTAGTTACATGCCTTTAGTGTGATGCTACCAAGAACCTTTTGATTACCTATTGCTTTGTTACAGTTTTACATTTCCTTTCCCAGAACGTGTATTCTTGTCTATTTTTCTCATTTGTGCCTTCCCTTTATTCTGGGAGATACCTTTTTCTTCTAGCTTCCTTTATTTTACTCTTTACCTGTGCCAACTTAGAAGGTCTTTTCCAACACATAATACATCTCTACTCTGAACTTTAAATGTGTCTTTAACTGTGTCCACAACATCTGCAAGCTTTTTACTTCTTTAACTATGCTGTTAATTTCTGAAAAAGTTTTCTCATTTGTACAGTTTTGTCCTTTCTGAAGCTCTACACTGTGGTCTTTGTGCTTGGGACATTTTTTGTTTGCTTGTTTCTGTGGGTTTGCTGAATTTGTCCACAGCAATGATCTTATGGCTTCAGTCAAAATCCCTCAGTTACGTTTTCTGCCTACCCTCTGCAACAAGCAGTTATTTATGGCATCTGCAAATATAATCTCTGCCTCATACTTTTTCATAACATTTACGCAGGCTGCGGGATATCACGGAGAACTCCAACCTCTTTTGTTTTCTGCCATTTCATGCTTTCTCATTACCCTTCCTGTTTTTCAGTCAAGGTCACCAGCCTGGTCAGGTGGCTGAGAACATCCCTCTGTTGAATATTCTTTCCTTTTAGGCACAGTATTTCAAACCGCAGGGATTCTCTGTTACCTGTATGTCACAGATGACTTATTTACCTGGTTTGACTCCAAGCTCTTTTTAAACACAGAGTAGCACAATGTAATTTGCAATTCCTTTAGCAGTTGCAGTCTACAAGTATGCTAACCCATGGTTCAAGTTATTTTCCAAGTTTCTGGTATGTCCGTTGCATCAATATCATCATTTAAAAGTCCACCCTTTTTAACTTTTAGCCTCTACCCATTTATGTTTTGTACTTCCAGCTTTTATAGAGAAGCCAGCACATATCTGTTCTTGGCTTTGATGATCAAGGTTTGGGGGTTTTTTATTCATGGCTGCTCCTTGCTGTCTCCTTCATTAAATTAATCAGCTTCATCCCTATCTTTTTTTTTTGTTTCTGTTGTTATTTTTCCCAAGTAGAGATGTAATTGAGGACTGAATATGTTCAGGAAAGATCTTCAAGTACGTCAAGGGAGCTACAGGATGTTTGTTCACTGATGTCTAAAAAGAGCTAGATAGCCTGCTGCCAGTCCCTGGTTTCTGCAGCATGAGATGTTGCAGTTTTGTGTTATTAATTATTAATTAGTAGCACAGAACTGGGCAAAACTGGTCATGTCAAGAAGCAAACCAAGCAGGACAGCTCATGCTGCATGCTCAGAATGGACTACTAATGAAAAACGACTAACAAAATAGAGATGTATTCCCCAGGTCTGGGTTCCCAGCAGCACAGCCTAACCAAACCTGCAGCTGCATGACAGGGACACAAGCAGAACCAGAGAGGTGATGATTTACCAGGTTGTCATCCTAAACAGAAGTCACAGTGCTTGATCTGTCAGAAAACCTTCTGGAAGTTGGGTCACGGAAAAAAATAAAAAGGATTAAACATCCAAGAAGCTCCATTTAACACCAGAGACACCATCATGCAGCACTTGCTATCCTGACAGATCTCATTGCTCCAGGGTAAAAACATATTATTTACCCTCACAATGACAAAACCTACAGATTTGACAGATTATTTTCACTATGGCAGCAGGAACTAGTTTTGTGCACCATCTGTCACTTCTCCGCCTGTGCATCAGCCTGCTGCAAGCCATCATTAACATGTTATCATTATTCACCTTTCATGTAACAACAGCAACAATGACCCTCCCACTCTCTAGAAGCCCACTACAATGGGGCCGTATAAACACAAAATTATAATACCAGCCTCCTGAAGTTCACAAACTGTGGAAAGTGCAGGTCGCTTTATGGGTCAGTGTATTGCAGACATAATAACACTTTCTAAGTGATCTAGCTCTCCTTGGCCAAACTCAGTGTAGGATGCAAAAGGTTCTGAGAAACTCACTGAGTGCTCAGGGTGGTTGGACCACATCAATGCTGCTCTGGTTATTCTGCTCAGGAGGGGCAGCATCAGCTAGCTCAGAGTTGGCCTTGGTGGGGTTACATTGCACCCTGCTGAGTGCACATGTACTTTCCATCTAGGTGATGGTCAATGGTCATAAACAGTGGAAGAAGGAGAGATGATCAGCAAACACGACTGACAGTTATCTTGGCAGACCGATATCTACTTGTTGTGAAGTTCATTTTTGGCAAAAGACACTTTGCAGAACATGGAATGGATTTGTATGTATTTGCCAGGAACAGTTCCTTATTGTGAGGAGAGGTATGGGGGAAAACACATGAAAGAATGTGGTTTTATAAACTACTGAGAATAGATAAAATCTACCAGTAAGTATCACAACTCAAAAAAATCCATTAAAAAAATCAAAAGGTTACAATGAAAGAATTTTCTGTGGAGAAAGAAGATGTGAACCTGTATCTTAATGCTTTTTTTCCCCTCCAGTAATGAAGTGATTCCTCCTTCAGACTCAGACACTTGTGTGAGCTCCACAGCTTGTGAAATTACTGTCGTTTATAGAGTAAAAAAAAAAGACAGAGAAGGAAGACAGGATTGGGGAGAAAGAAAGGAGCTGAGCTGAGTTCTCCTCATCCCACCCATCCCATGATAGAAGTCCCTCCATGAATTAAAACACTGCCTGGGAGTAGCCTGGCACAGAGCTCTTCTGGAGTTGTGTTGCTCACAGCACAGTCATGGTTTCAGGTATGGAGGGACAGGCTGGACCTCTCCATCAGCACAGAATGAATCTGCTAAGGGACCTCCTGGAGATCTTGAGAAGCAGCAGTAGCTCCAGGTTTTTGAGCTGCCCTCTCATCCATCGTGTAATTTCAACACCAGAGAGGGCCTGTCCCAGGTCCAGTGCTGAGGCTGTGTTTAAAGGTGGGAAAATGTTTAAATTCCTTTCCCAAATGACTCCTCTCCCAAGTGCCTTGTAAAGAGACTTCTTTGCATCTTTTTATTGCCGGACATGAGTACAGCTAATTTAGAGTCTTTCACTTATTATTTCTCATTAGTTTTTAATTCAAGGGAAGAAGATTTCAATCTGTTAAATACTTTACTTGCTGTCTTGCTGAAACTTTCATCTGATTTACTGATGGATTGTGAGGACTTTCTTATTGATTTTATTTTGCCCTTTTATTTTATTACTCTAGCACAATAGTGAAAAGATTAGCTGTGATCAAGTGGCTAACACAATTAATGTGTTAGCAGAGGAAAAAGAAGTCAGGCTAGAAGAAGACAAATAAGTTCTGGAGCCACCAAAGGAGCTGGTTGAGACACCCTTATGTCCATTAGTATTTACTTTTAAGACCTCATCAGTAACAGGTGGGTGACACCATGAAGCTTGGAAGAGGACAAAACACAAAAGAGGAAAAGAGAGAAGCCAGGGACTGGCCGAAGCCTCACTTTATTGACATGAATGATGACAGTCTGGAAAAATGTTACAACCCTTTAAAGATACAAAACTCAGAAGGCTGATAAAAAGAATTAAAATCTATATAGATTTTTTAATTTCAGAGCTTTGTATCATAGCTGTGGTTGTGGAGGGAATGTAAATCAAAGGTTTCTTGGGTGAGTCAATACTGCTGAGACCAAGGGGCGAGGTCACCTCATGTTCACTATGTGCCTGGGGAGAGATGTGCTAGTGGGCTGTTTATCTCCGAGATGCCAATATAACCATCTCTTGCTGCTTAGTGAAGTCCACTGTCACGCAGACCCTGCACAGAACACGTGGTCAGTCTGTAAATGAATTCCCAGTTCTATTTTTTTTTTTTACATTAAAATCACCCCAAATGCCACACAGCTCTTGTTCCATGCAGAACACAGCCAAAGGAAAGGGCAAGGGGACATCTCATTTGGGACAAAGGAGACAAATCTGGGGCAATTAAAATAGACACCTTACTCCACCTGGAAACCTAGGCAGCTAATGCCTACCAGCAAAGCTGGAATTAGGGAAAAGAGAGAAAAAGAGACTTTTAGAGGGAGGCAAATAAAAATAAAGCAGTATGCTGCAGTAATTCAACCATCTGACCAAATAATACTGCTTTTTCCAGACTAATTAGTATTCTGTTCACCTCAAGTAGCAGTAAAAAAAACCCCACAACACTGACGTCCCCTCCACTTCAAGCTCCATTTGGCTATTTATAGCATCTCTGTTTTCAAGAGTGCACCAATTACAACAGTTCTGCCATGGCCTTCATATTTCAGTGAAGCCCTGAAGAAGGGAAGCTGGCCAAAACAGTGTGCCACAAATCCTGCATCTTTTGTTCTACTTGGCCTCGATAGTGGCAGGCATATTTCATATTGGTACTTTTCTGAAATAAAGGATTCTTTGTCCAAAAACTGCAATGCAAAGGAGAAGACGACCTGTCCACTTCATTTTGGCTCAGACCCTGCTCTTCAGCTTTTGCTGTCTGTAGCCAAGACCATCTGAAGGCTGCCAAGAACAGCTGATGGGAAGCCACTCCAAGGCAGCCACTCTAGAAATTTTCTTGCTTCCCCATGTCCTGTTTCACTTTGTCACACAATCTCCCCAGCACAGCTCCAGAGATGGTGTGGAGGGCCAGGGCAGCTGCTGTGAGGCAGTGTTTGAGCCTTCTTTGTTAAAATAAAACTAAAGAAAGCTCTGAGAAAGGTGAGAATTCCTTTCTTATCCATATCCCCAGGTCAAGAGTTGGAAAGCATGTTGAGAACATAACCTCAAACAGAACAGAGTATTATGAATGAAAGCATGGTGTACAGCTTCATTTTATGAGCATCCTTGTTGCTCAGAGAAAAGCAGCAGATAATGACTGGGGATAGTATAAGTTTCCAAGAAGAAATATAGCTTCTTCTTTTTCTGCCTTTTGCATGTTTTGAACTGACTTCTGTAAATCAAAGAGCTTTTCTGCAGATATAGTCACTTTTTTTTACAATGTTCATTTTTTGCTAGAGAGGGAAACGTGTACATGAACACCTACAAATTGCAGACCTGTGAAAACCAGTTGCTCAACAGCACTGTGTCCTGCACACTTTGGAGGATTAAAAAAAGGATTGCAACAATAGTATTTTGACTATGAGGACAACTGCTGTTTCTCTACTACTTGCAGTGCCCAGAGCACCCCAAAAATTGACTGTGAGCATTGTAGTTCATCTTCTTTTGGGTGTAGCATCCCAGCGTTCACACTAGGAGGAAGGTCTCCCAGGGAACCTTAGCAGAATGAAAACCTGTAGAGATCACCACAAAATATGCCGCACCAGTTCTCCAGATGTAATATTTGGTAACAGACTTCTTTAACATTTCAGTTCACTTCAGCCCAGGAAAATCATATTCCTTTCACCAAATAATTGTTGATTTGATAAAGCTTTTTATGCTCACTTCCTTCAGCATTTTGCATGCTATTCATTTTAGAAAGATGTTCTGCTTTTGGCAGACAGAGAATCCTGTAGCCAAACAGTTCTGGATGTTATCCCAGGCCTTTTTTTCTCCCTCATTCCCCTTCTTTCCTACATCTTCCCCAGAGTGAAGCAGTCTTTCACAGGTTTGGAGGACTTTTAAATTCACAGTGTGCTTGAAAAATAAAAATGATTCAGTGGATACAAAACATATGAAATGAAGTGATGACTTCAGCTACAGAATTTTGAAAGCCAATGCCTTCTTACATAGTGCCTGCATTAATCTGCTTCAACAAGTTACTGGAGTTTTCTGTATTACATTTATTCCTACAGATGCCTTCCCATCACAACTCCCAAGAAGAAGTGTAAGTAAATGCATGAATTTTCAATTATTTCCTTTTCTCTATTTCCTGAGATGCCCGTTTGTCCCCCATCTCTTACCTTCACCCCCATAATAATAAGACTACCTCAGGCTCACAGCTAAGCCTGCAGACAAGGGTTTGCCCAACTTCAGTTTCTAGTCTGATGTTAAGTTTGTATACATGTAGAACACCCTGTAGGTACATAATTACAGTGAGTTAAAAAGAACTCTTGTAGTTCTAGTCTTACTATAATGACAGTGGCTCTAACTTCTTCATTTAATGTCTTTTGCATGAGAAGCCAGCTCCTCATCTCTTGCAAAGGAACGTGTCTCTAAGGCACTCAATGGAAAGAGTCTGAATTATCCCAGCTAAGTAGCTATGCCTATATTTGATGGATCAGAGAAAGTGCATTTTCTCCAGCTATTTTTTCCTTCCCTTTTGTTTCTATAAATTTAATTCTGGCAAACATTCCCTCTGCCCACATTTTTAGAGTAGCTGAATATCTCACACATACACACATTATTGAATGTATTTGCTCCCATCTCAAGTTTCCCAAGATCATTTCCTGAGACATTCTGTCTGAATGTTTCTGTTTCATGTGCATTTTAACATTAAAAAAAAAAAAAAAAAAAGAAAAGTGAGAAACTGTTTACCCATCACCTCCACATGCCTCACATAATGTCCTTGTCACTCAGTTCACTGAACAGTGTCTTTGAACTTCCTAAAGATTAGGGACAAACAATTTTTTTGTCCAGTTAATTGACTCTGAACTTAACAGCTTTTGCCTTCACCTTTTGTTATTGATAAGAGCCATGGAAAATCAACTCATCTAGAAAAAAAAAAACCCTCAGCAGAGGGGAGAATGTTCGAGAAGGACAAAGGGACAAGAAATACATTTTATTTGAGAACATGTGCTTTTTATCAGTGTGTTACTGCTGCTCAGGAGCTCTGGCTGAAGGGCCTTTGCTAAGGGGCTGCATCGTGCACTATCTATTTGACCCTACAAGGAACACAAGCAGACATGTCCAGAAACTGTAGCAGGAAACTTTCATGGTCAATCCCTGCATCCAGGCAGGCTAACAACCCATCAGTGTCCGTGTGATTCCCTCCCAGTATCTCAGTGTCTTCTCCCTGCCTTGAATGTCATCTATTTCTCCAGCCCTGCCAGGGGAAGTCCCACAGCTAATGAAAACAACCTAACTCCTACATGCTGCCCATTTAGGAGCATAGCAGGGAAACTCCTGATGCCAAATAATTGTTTTCCTGAGCTCAACATTTTGTGTCAAAAAGCAGCAACTTCAAACATATTATGTAACACTCCATTCATTCCCGCCTTTTCAATTTCTCTGGGCATCTTCATCTGGAGCTACTCCATTGATTTTAATTCTGGGGAAAGGTGTCAGAAGAATAGGTCTAGAAAACTGTATTCCTTATGTGACTAGAGAGAGGTACCTGTGCAGGCTTCCTTTCCGTGCAAAATCAATGAGCTTCCCCAAAGATGGATGAAAACCAGTGGGGCTAATGAGGCTGGCTCACTCCCTCTGCTCACATGCTCCTTGACTTCTTGCCTGAGATTAAAAAGAAGTATTACACAGAAACTCTGATAAAAGTTTGTTTTCTTTTGTTTTGGGGTTTTTTACATGCTGCCTTGTTTGCTGATGGCTAAATGCAAGAAGCTCAGCTGCCAGAGTTTGCTGTTGTTCCACAGAGTCAGGCTCTGGGTTTGCTTTTGCCAGTCAGGGCAGCCCTAGGGTTGTTCTTTTTTCCCAGTGATAGGGTGGGAACTTTATGGGAGCCACTTGAAATGCATGTGGCTTCCACTTCACCTTGCGAAATATTATAGTAATATAGTAAGGAATATCAGAAAATAGTATCAGAAAATATCTTACATTTTGTAGTATTTTCTCTGTTACTTATATAAAGATTCCTGTACCTGATTAGTCAGTCTTGATCTTTAATCATTTAGAACAGCATCCATTGAAATAAGTCAGTTAAGTGGGAACACCACCAAAGCTGTGTCTTTGCCTGGAGCTGTGGTTACAGACACTAATGAGGCATTTCATGATCAAGTCACTAAAGAAATTCGCTCCAGAAAACAAGAAAGTGATGCTATTGAATCAGAAATAAGGAAATGTTTTTGAAAGGATAATTTGATTTTCTATCTTGAGTTTTGACATTCTTATATTTTAAAAAATGTATTGCAAAAGTCTCTCCTGATTTATATTTTTTAATCTTAGAAATACTGTTACCTTTTGTTTTGGTTAGTGCTTATCAGCTTACTAGGGCTGAAGCTGAATTTATAAGAATAAGACTCAACATTTTATATCAGTTTATAGTTACAGTACATTTGAAAGGCCAGCTGTCCAATAGGCACCACATATGCACACAAGACAGTTCACATTTTGAAGTACATGTGAAATGTAATGTATGTGTTTCTTATGAAACATGTACATATATTTTGCACATTGCACAGAATTTAACATGGTTTGCTGTATTTTAGCAGGATCTGGATAACAGTCATGCCTGACTTGAGAAAAGGTAACTGGTTCAGTATTAAAATTATCTACAAAATATTTTACAGTAAGCATACTTACCCACTCTGTGCTTGGTAGCAAGAGCATTTATTTTTCCAGAGAAAAATTTTCTTCATGGAAATAACAACATTTCTTCTCAAATGCTTTGAGTTACAGGTTTCATTTCCTCGAAATGTGCACATACTGAGAATAAACACATTAAAATAAATACAAGTGTTAAGGTGAATATGGCACAAATCAAGAGATACCTAGAGACTTGCACACAGAAACCATCCTAGGAAACATGAGAGGCAATTACACAAGTGACTTAAAACTTACAAATCTTTATAGAGAATATTACAGGTTTTGTACCCCTCCTTAACCAGCCTAAAGCCTCAGGGATGTAGTGAGTGATAAGTAAATGTCAGAAGGCTTTTCTGGTGGTGGCAAACTTTATTTTGTTTCATTTAGTTAGCTCTCTTCCTATAGAAGAATAACTTAGAATATTGAAATGCCTCAACAACATTAAAATATAGCTCAGCATTCTGGCCTCACTAAATCAAATGGCAGATTCCCAAGCCAGATCATAATAGGACTGCTATTTCATTTCCAGATAGATAGAAAATAAAATCCATTCAACTTTTAGCAAGCTAAAAGCACCTCTGTTTTGAGTCAGATGTTTTTACGTACCAGAAGGTTTTAAAAAAAGTTCTTAGGCAAATACTACTGTATCAAATTTATGCTATGTGGCCAAGCAATTAAAAATAGTGTTATTTCTGGACTGTGTCTGAGGATGGGGTTTGTGCTGCCTTCAACTCTGCTTATTCACATCCACTGGTGAGGTTTTTGTGGCATCAGTGCACTGCAAGGGTGTCCTACGGGAGAAGAAGAGGGAAGCAGATCCCCGCACAAATGGCTCACCCCCTCCATAGGACTGAGTGGCCAGAGGTGCCACAGTGTTGGGAAGATGCTAGCAGTTAGTGGGAAAATGAGAGGTAAGCAAGGAAAGACCAGACAAGTAGGGAGGGATCGATAAGGAAAAGCAAAAGCACTGCATATCTTGTTTGGTTAAGTAAAGATGTAAAATTCTGCAACTATTTAAAGTATGGGCTTGGCAGTGAGGGAGGGAACTTGCCCCTTATACTCCAAAGGATGGAACACACACAGTGTCAGCTAATCATAATGAGAGTGAAACCCAGAGAAGCATGGTGCAGGCTCCCTGGGGAAGTTTTTAGAAATACCATTCTTCAGTAGTTATGCAAAGCAAGTCTAGGCACAGCACTGGGCATCACAGCTCTGGCAACTTCAGTAGCCAGCAGGGAACCACAGGGGAGAAGGGTGCACTTGGGAGTGGATGGGGGAATAGATAAAGCCTTTGCATTTCCTATTTAGCAGTCATCTGTGGGTTTCTGCATCTTTATGGTTCACTCTGAGTGCCAATGTGCAGGCCAGGCTTTTAAAGAAAAAAATAATACATTGAAGAAAAGACATGTTATTAAAATACCACTGGAGAGCACAGAAAAAGCAGGTTTGAAGCTACCCAGGCTGTCCCCTTGTAAAAGGTGCCAGGTTTTTGTAGCACTGCACCCGCAACTGTGACCATGGCACTGCTGGCAAAGCAGAGCCTCTGAAGCTCATTGTGGGCAACTTGGCAGTGATGGGCAGTTTCTGGCAGATGAATACAGCTCTTGCAGTTGCCAGGCCTTTATCAAGACTGTGGAAGTAGAGGATATAAAGAGAAAACTGTTTTCAGACCAACTGGAGACATGGGGCTGTGGTTGCAGGTGAGCTCCCAGTCATCCAGCAGTGCAGGAGACCTGCTTCCCCAAGGGCTGGGCAGGGGAAGCTGGTAGGAGCAGGCTGAGACATCCAGTGTTCATGGAGCCAGGATGAAGCCATCAAGGGTTATTACTTGAAAAAAAAAAAAAAGAAAAATAACCTGTCTTTTCTGAAGTAGCTGATGTGCTATGAAACTAGTTATGAAAGTACTCTTCATTTTATGTGTGACTCATAAACAAAACCTTTTACTTTAATCCTCTCATTTTCAAAGTGCCTGGGGTAAAAAATGAGATCTCCTGGGAAAAGCTTCAGGTTAAACAGATTTTATGGAAGCTCCATCAGGTATTTAGGTCCACTTAATTAATTATAAGGTGAAAAAATTTCCAGTGGACACTTGGATTCCCATTTTCCTCCTGCAGGCACACTGTATCCAGTCTGTGCTCTCATAGTAAAAGTTTAGAGCAGGATGAAAAAAAATCAGTTGCAGACTTGTAGAGGAGGGGCCAATATTCAGCTGAAAAAAGAAAAAAAAATGGTTTTTCTTCAAACAGCAGCCTTTCCTCCAGCTGAACTCTGAATCAGTTAGTGACAGTCTCTATACTCAGCTAGCTCAAGAACCCCTCCTGAACATTTCAGAGCTCTCATTTCCCCATGAGAAGGATATATCATTGCCTCTAGAGCATTTCTCTGACAGACATCATAGGAAAGGCTTGGGTTTTCATCACTCAATAAAGTAGGCCACTATTAGGCTTCTGGATAGATCCAGTGCCCCAGTCTTTTTTCATCTACTGTCCTTTTTGACTGAGTGAGGTGTTCTGGTTATCCTAGTTGAGAGAGGAAACAGAGACCAGCATCAGATGACTCTGATGTCAGCTTATTTGTTAACAAGACCAGACAAAGTCCTGCCCTGATGGAGAAATCAAGTTTTCCTTCAAGCTGTGCTAAATCCCCTCTAGCCAGAATCCCAGCCCCTCCCAGGAGGCCTGTTCTTTGGATCACAAAAGCTTGTTCAAACTCCACCGAACTCTTTTCATATACTCTTATGTGTATACTTAAACACCCCATCCCCCAAATAACATGTAGCTAAATAAAGTCTACTTCAAAGCATTAGATTCCTCAGCATTTGCCTTAACTAAGCCCATCATGTGGACCAAAACCAGTTTGCTCTGGATAGCAGTGTTTGAATTCAGTCAGCAAGGTATTCAATCTGTAACAACACTCTGAAGACAAAAGGTTTAAGCTCTCCTCTGAATTTCCCTGTTAATGAGCACATGCATCAAGAGGCAGAGTGGTGGCCCATGCTACCTGCCAGACTCATTGCTGCTGCTAATGAACAGCCCTGATTAAAAGCTGTTCTTTTCTGTCCATAATAGTATTCTGAAGGAAGTAAATTAGATTTTGAGCAAAATGATCATTAGAGGGTGTAGGTCGTTAAAGTATATCAGAAAGCTGCTAAAATAGGGGCAGAGTTGAAAATACTTAATTTAGGGTCAAATAGTCCCCAGGATGTCAGTGATCTGTTACTATTCCCTCCCCCCCCCCCAAATTATACCTCCAAGAAATGGATGAGAAAGGCATCAGGACTTATCAGGTAACAAGTGGCAGAAGGCAATTTAACTGCTCCACTTCTAAAGAAGAGGCAGCGGAGAGCAGCACTGCACACACACCACTGTGCAGAAGGTGTGCAGGCCCTGACAGCTGGGCTGCCTCCATGGTTACCATGAGCTTCTTGCTTCAAAGTCTGTGAGAAACACTCAGGGTGACAGAAGGCTCCCAGGGGCTGACTGGGGTTTGTGGCAATTACCAGCTCCTTGGATCAGCACAAGCAATGTGAAATAAGAGATTTTAAATGGTAACGAGCTACAGAACTGACACTGTCTGTAGGTACAGCGCAGATCTAAGAAATGAGGACAGAAGTACCAGGGAGTTGCTTGAAACAAATACAAGGCTTTAAGAAACAGCACTGGATGTACCACTACAGAACTGAAAGCCATCGGGGAAACAGGAGAGAGCGGCAGGAGTGGACCACTCCTGCCCCAGACCACCCAGGGAGAGCTCTTTGCACTAGAGTTGTTGTAGCTGCACCTTTCCATGGGCTGCACAGGCAGGCAAGGTCACTGCTGCCTTGAAGGAAGTACTATCCTGCTGCCCGTAAGTGCTGATATGCATGAGATTTTCCCCATGGGAATTGCTCCATATGGAAAAAGCAAGTGAGACTCAGAGAGAGACAGGAGAGGAACAGCTGAGAGCTGCTGGTTAGCAAGGACCAGGAGGCCTCACTGCTAGTCTCACCCTGAGGAACGCCATAAAACCAGAAGAGGGAGCAGAGGGCAATTTGTGAGGCTCTGTGCAAAAGGTGGGTTGAGGCACGACGGAAGTGTGCCACACTTTCAGCTGAGGCACACAGCTCAGAAAGGGCCTTTTGCTTGCAAGGGAACCAGGTGAAGGGAGTGTTCCATGAGCTCCATGGTTATGCAGAGGGAGAGAGAATGCAGGAACTAAAACTGACCTTTCATTCCTCAATATACCCAACACAAGCCCATCTTCTCCACACTGGTACAAGGGGTGAGGTGCGAGATAAGCTAGAAAATAAGCTCCTTGTCCATCATGTAAGTTTGAGATCTGAGGAAAAGGTGATTAAAATGCTTAGATTTTTAAAGATTTGAAGAAAGTAGCTAATCTTGTATTGCAAGATAGCCTCTGGGTTACACTGGAAGAGGCTGGGAGCCTGTCTGAGTTGTTAGCACAGTGTTATGTTAAAGAATGAGAAAATAGTAACATCTGTCCCACTGGAGGCAGAAAGTATCCCTATCCTGTGGTACTTTACCTAGGTAAGAGATCAATCATTCCAGTTTTACATTACAGAGGGAATTTACTTGCCTTGCACTAATTATTTGGATATGTTAATAAGTTCCCTCTCATGGCTAGATAATTGCAGGAAGCAGCTGAGACCTTGAGAACTGCATCTATAAAACCAGATGCTTAGTTAATGAGGTCTTCAAGAAACTCAGCTAACAGTAATTAAACAGATAAAAAATTTAACATTTGAGAGCACCAATTACTATTTTCTTTCTTTAGCAAATGATTACTAAATTAGAAATTGCCATTGCTTTGCTCTGTGGATATTTTTTAACTCAAAATGACAATTGGAAGGGGAAAAAAAAAGCAGCTCACAAAGCCTTTGCTTGTCTCAGTTTTCAGTATGGATGGAAAGCAGGGAAAGGAGGAAGGATGAGCTACCAGTACCTGGATACAGAGAGGAGTATGTGGAGAAGATCAAATAAGAAACTACAGGGAAGTATTACAGAATTACGGTAGACTGAGCGGTGGTAACTCAAGGAGAGCAAAATCTAATTGCTCCATATGGGAATTACCAGTTGCTGATAACAAATGCATCCTCAACAGGCAAAGGTGGTGGCACAAGGAGAGAAGTCAGGGAGTCCACTGAGGCCAGAGTAGCAGGGAGGACAAACTTTGCAACATGCAGCAGGGCACTTGCTTGGTGTCGGGGTTTCAATTCCCTACCCCAACATATGCATTCCCCACCTCATCTCAGGCAACTCACAGACCTTCTCTGACTCTGAGAGCACATGGTCCCTTCCCAGCTCAGAGGATAGTACAGTGGTTTTGGGACACCCACATACCTTGGTGAAGCAGGAGGGTGGGCATGGGAGAGCAGGAATATAAAAATTAAGATCTAATTTCAAAATACATCAAAATCACAAGAACAAAGAATAGCATTAACACTGTTCCATATTGACAGATGAAAGTGAAACCCTGGAAACACATTTTTTTCCAAGTTTTTCACCATTTCTATGATGGTATCTATTGATAGACCACTGGGATGTTAGTATACCGTTGGGGGCTGTTACTGAAGTATATTCCCTTATACTGGGATATTTCATGACTGAAGGAAAGATTATGCTGAACAATGAGTTGCCTTTTTTCTTCTATGAAGATTCCCTTAAAGGATGAGACAACTGCCTGGGAGAAGGAAGCAAGCACAGGTCCCACAAACCCCAGGACTGCTCATCAGCTTTGCAGCTTTGGGTGGCACAAGTCCCAGCTGAAACCAGAGTAGTGTTGACAAGAAAGTCCAGCAATTTTGTGGAGCCTCAAACAAGGAGCAGATAGATCAGTTAGATGCAGAGGAGAGGAGAGGATGCAGGCTGAAGTAAAGTTCTTGACCTTCCCAGCAGAGACAGCAACCAGTGCCAGCTGTGGGGCAGGGAGCAGATTGAGGTGAACAGGTGAAAGGCTATTTACTTTCAGTTTTCTTTTTTCAATTAAGAACAGAAGCTATGATAAATGCATGACATGATAGATGTATTGTAGAAAGGCAAATGTTTACTTGGTGGGGACAGAGTTGTTTTTATGAAAGCACCTTGGAGAACCAGAAAAGACTGTACCTGGCTACTACTAGTAATAAAATATTGAGGAAAAAAAACCCTCTTGGTGGAGCAGTCTCTCTGTAGTTGGCTTCCCTTGTGTCATTAGTGGAAGTTCCTGCTGGAAAGCATGTTGGAGCAAGGTTGCAGAGTGTTAACACCTTCAACTGCTATTGCTAAATACCCTGGCAGAACAATACTTTGTATCCCTTCTCTATTTTTAACTGTTTCCAGCCACACATTCTGCTTCCCACCTGCCACTGTGGCAAAGCAAGGGTTAAGCTTCCTTCCTCCATCTTCTCCAGGGCCCATTCTGGCTGCTGGGAGTACCCCATGCACTTGGGCATGCCACCCACTCTACCCATGCTGTGGTTTGCCATGGGCACGGGGGCTGCTGCCCACAGGCTGTTCTTACAGGTGAGACTTTCCACACAAGGGACTCTGTTGTGGCTCCTGCTGCTCTGGCCACTGTGGCAAACACCAGGACCTGGTAGGCATCATGCCTACCAGCTCTCATTGCCTTATCTGATCCTTACTTTAAACATACTCCCCTACTGCAAATCTAGATGGCTGGGGCCACTATCAAGCACTCTACAGCTGTGCATCTTGCCCCATCCTAGAGGCTGTATGGCCAGCATCAGCTGGTTGTCTCAAGGAGGATTTTGACCTCAAGATCCCCAAAATACAGGAGTCATTCTTCATACCACTTCAGTGATGCTAAGGGTAGATAGCTACAGCTATTTACTAGCACAAAGCAACATGGAGCCACATGAACTTGCATCAATATGTGAAAAACAGCAGAAAATTTAACTGCGGGGAGCTTAAGCAGGTAGGCAGAAAACCTGACCCAGGACAGCTTGGGGATAGGATACTACTTTTAAAATACTGAGGCTTAAAATACTACCTGTGGTACTGTATCGATCAGTTTAAAGTGAGAATTGTCTGGTGGTGATGGTGCCCTGCAGCAGCCAGTCCAGGTGCTAGCACCCAGCCATAGCCACTATAACTCAACTACACTTACAGCTCCTTAAGTTCTCTATGCCATGAATAATTCTGCTCTGCATTTCTTTAAAACTGCCGGGCTTCACTTTCCCTTGTTATTGTTTAGCCTGTTCCTGGCTCCTGGCTCAAACATGGGACCAAACACCTCCATCTCCTCCGAGCAAACAACAGCTCAACAAGGTGCATGTATTTGAGTGGGCAGTGAAAGAATAGCAGAGATTTCTGTTCACTGGGCAGCATTATGGTAGTGCCTGAGCAGAATCTGCCGGCTGCAGCCACAGTGCTTACAAGAGGCAGCACCAGAGGCACCTTCCATGTGCATGGGTAGGCACTGGCAAGGTGATGCACACTGTGATTGCTTCTGGCTACTCCATCTTCCTTCCCCACAGCTTGTAAACAAATTCCCCAGGCTGATCCCATGGTTTTGAGGTGAGGTAAGGGCCTTCAAGAAAAGGGTTAAGAAAACTCCAGTCATTTAATAATTAATTAAGATCGAAATCATTTTATAATCATTGAGGTCATGAGATAATGCCTTGAATTATGAATCACTTAATTGAAAAATGGAAACCACCTTATGCTTCTCTTTCAGCCTTCCTTTGGCCTTTTGCAAGGCCACACAGCCTGTGTAGCAGCTGATTAAACATGTCGCTTTGAGATGTAAAAAAGGATAAAAAGACTTTCTAAAAGTCAATTTCTGTCTTGCTTCCCAGCACGCTGATGCTACACTGCAGCTCTTGTGCTCAGGACAGCATACAGGATCATATTGTGTCCTCAAAGTTGGCACTTTAAGATAAGTTCCATTAATTGCTGAATCACAACGTGAACTTCTGGTCTACCCAGCACCCTTGAGATGAGTGTTGCTGGACTGTCACAGTAGGTATCAGACAGGTATCGAGATTTCCCTGAAATCTCAGCTGAAGCTTTAGACCATTAAGTCCATGCTTCACGCATCAAGGTCATATTTGATAGATGGTCTTGAGTGAGCTTTCTCAACAAAGGGGAACCTTTCACTGGATTCTAATTTGTCCTGGTTATCTGCATCTGTATTATAGTGACAATTGGCTATTTTTAGATTAATGTTTTATAGTATTGGGCAATTTCCTCAGTCAGCTAGTTAGTTAGAGCCCTTTGATATTCCTCCTCCTGCCCTGCCTCTAGGACTGGCAGGAGACATCCAAAGGGCATGAAGGGTTTATTAGTGTCAGATCAACACAATTAGTCTGTTCTTCCAATGATAACTCTGGAGGGTAAACTGTGGGCCCCATTATTAATGGTTCTTCCACATGCATCAAAATCTATACCATTCAATTTATGACTTGCGCATATTGCCTTAAAATGTGCATTCACCAGAGATTAATGAAAATTAAACAGTAAATAAATTGTGGTAAGCGTACCCAGCTCGCTCTACAGACAAACTCTTTTTTTCTTCTGAAACACAGGGACCTCTGGGGCTTTACAGAAATTTGCTGCATATTGCATGAAGGAAGAGTCTATGTATATATACATGCATATTGTTGAGGTACCTGAGCATCCCAGAATTGTTAGTACAGTTATGAGAAGCAAAGTATACAAAGTGATCAAAATCCGAGGTTAGAGTTATTACAGTAGAGAAATTGACTGTTTGAAGATGAACCTCCCTTAGCCACCTAATATGGGTACTAACAAGAGGTTGGGCACAGCAGCAAAGAGCTAGTCCAGCCTAGACCACAACCCCTGTCAGCCTGTCTCTGCCTTATTTTGCTGTTCAAGTGAGGTAGATCAAAACCTGTGGAGAGGCATGCATCCCAGCCCTGACAGACGCAAGGAGAACATCCCAGGGCTGACGAGCTCTGGTTTCTGCTCTAAAGTCTGGACACAAGACAGGCTGTATGTCCTCAGGGAAGTTTATTGCTCCCTTTGACTTCAGCAGGCACAGGTAATGCCTCGGGAGCACATTAATGATGGCAGCAGGACTCGACCCTCTGTAGGAGAAGCCAATCCAGGGCCACAGCTCTGCAATGCTCAGACAGAGGCAGCCAACAGCTGGAGGCTCATTTGCTCTTTCGCCCCTTCTTCTTGACAGGGGAGCATAACCCAGTGGTGCCCCCTCTATCCATCTGTCTGCCCCACCTCCAGCACTGTGGGGTCTGAGCTCTGCACAGACACAGTGAGGTGTCCATCTGGTTGGTGGCTCAGCTAAAGTCTCCCTCCACCTCACAGGTGGGTTGAACTTACCTTTCCACAGCTTTTTCTCACGTGTTTCCTCTTCCAGATTGTGACTAACATCCCCTAACCTGCTGCTCACTGACAGACATCTCAGTCAACAGGAATCAAGTGGAAGCTCCCTGTCTGCCTTTTCAGCAGTAGAGCAGAAAACCAAACCAAACCTCAAGAGCTGCCTAAACTCCTGGAGGAGATTAGTATCCTGCCAGCAAGGGCAGGTGGACCTGTATCAGGTGGGTGCACAGACAGCTGAAGTCCCATGCCAGCATGGACAGATGTGGCCCAGGGCAAGGAAAGTTGGGAGAGGAATGCAGCTGGGACTCAGTACCCCAATATGTCCTGCAGCATGCCCAGAACAGCTGGGAGGATGGGGCAGGCAGGCCCAGCCTAAGGGCTTGTGGTGAATCTGCATGGCCATGCCACCAAACCCAAAGAGTGGGGACTTGTTTGGCACGTCCTGTCCCTTAGCAGACACTGAGCACATACCCAGCTTCATCCTGCCTACCTGAGGAGTGATCACTGACCCTTCCTAAGTCCCCAACAGTGATGCTGTTGTGACTAACCCTCCAAATGACTCTGAAAGTAATATAAAGGGATGAAGAAAACCCTGACCACAAGCAGCAGATTTAAGTGCCATAACAGTGATAGAGGTTTAGGGGCTTTTGTTCTTTCACGGACTGAAGAAAGGAGGCTAATATCTGAACAGCTGTACTGTGAAATCACCAAAGACGAGCAAAGCCAGGATTCCCTTGGGAAAAGGGGCATCAGAGTTGCTCATGAGCTCCAAAATAAAGAGTGTGAGGGATGGTATCCTGAGCATACCCTGCGACCAAGAATCTATCCCACTGACTGCCACGTTTGCTCCCCTGCTCACAAACCTCTGTGATGCTCAAATGCCTTTGCACAGAAATGAGCTTACCCGTAGCTCTTCTTTAAGACACAAATATTATTCCCTGTCTATAGACACAGAAGCAAAAAGACTCACAGGTGACATTGACTGCCTAAGGTCACATGAATGCTACTTCACAGAACCACCAGAACAGGACAATAGGTATCTTTTCCTTTGGGAAGGAGCTGGAGAATGCTGAAGAGCCTCCCATTGTACCTGGGGTGCCATGTGGCAGCTTGCAGGACAGTTATACACTTCTGGTAACACCATTCATCTCTGCATCAGCCCCACAGGCACCCTCTGCTCACCATCCCACAGGAATCTGGTGAACTTTTTTCCCCTCTATGGGTGAGCAAGGGAGAGAGGAGATGGTGGTCTGAGTGCTGGGTCAAGATGAGGTGGAAGAGGGAAATAAGTCAACAGAAGCATGCAAGACAGCTAAAAAAAAAAAAAATATGTAAAAATATGAGAAGGAAGGTTGGGACTGATCCAGCAAAACAAAAGCTCTAGTCACTGAGTTAGTCATTACTGATAAATGTAAAGTAAGTATCTGTCACTTAGAAATAAATAAGTAAAAGTTTTAAAAAGCAAGTTTCCTTTATGAAGAAGCTTTAAAATCCTTGCTCCTCTGAAAGGGGCTGGCAGGTCCACGCTCCCACACCAGGCTCAGCTAAGACACAGACCCTGCAGACACACATCCATGCTCAACTTCATGGCAGGGAAGAGCCATTAACTTCTCAGGGGCTTCTGTTCAAGTACCATGTTTTGTGAGACTTTGCGAGGGAAGAGAGAAAAGGTAGGTGGGAATGACCTGGACACACCATTTTTACCATAAAGGGAAAAACCCCACCATCCCCACCTCACTTTGGAAGAGATGCCCAGCAGGGCTGCTCAGGGGAGAGTGATGTCAGCATGGTCACCAAGCACTGTGCCCAGCCATGCTGCCTTCACACTGTGTCATGACCCAGGCATTTCCAGCCCAGGTGCAAGTGCACCACTACTGTGACAGACCAGGAAAATGCAAATTAACCTCTCTGCTACCTCTTCCAAAGCCATTAAATACACCACAACAAAGGTAATTTTCTTTTGAACACTTGGAAACAAAGATCAGATTTCTCTTTTTATTTCTATTTTTTCCTCTCTATTGAATTTTTTGTCTAGTTAACACCATGGAGGTTTTCTTTCATATTTCCATTGTGCCATGCTACTGTTTCAAGAGGTGCCCCTCACCTCCAACAGCTCTGGCTTTCCACATACACACCTCTTGGGGTTATCCACAACCCTCCATCTAATCAATGAGAAGCACCCCTCACTTCAGGAAGAGGTGGCACAGGGGAGCCCAGCATTTGGGGGCTCCCAAGGATCTCAGAAGGGAGGGGCAGAAGCTCCCCAGGGTCTCTCTGTGGCACCAGGGAATCCAGTTGCCTGACAAGTGCCTTGCAGGGGTTGGCTAGCCCAGGTTTGGCAACCTCCAGAGCACTTATTCATGGCAAAAGTTAAGTCAAGCATTTCTTACTCAGCTAATAAATCAGGGGCTGCATTATTTCTTAGCTATTGCATCATTATTATTTCATACCTTACTCTGGAGGAAACCATTTAACAAGCAATAAAACAGTCTGTGAGGAGCACAGAGGTAAATCAGCTGCACTCAAGTTCTCTCACAATATTCCCCACAGGCCTAGAAGACAAGTCACCTCCCTCCCCCAAAATCACCCCCAAATCACCATGTCCCTGGTCTCAAGGGAAAGGTGGGAACACCCCCCTTCTCAACCCCATTTACCTACCTGAAAGAAACAAGAGTCTCCCTGTCTTGACACAAACTACCAGGACTACTGCAGAAAGAGCCTTTATGCTGAGAGTTGATCCCTTAGGCCCAGTGAGCTAATGAGTTGTTAAGGGCTCAGCCAGGTGTTGACAATAGTCTTTATTCACCTGAGTCACAGGTGAACAGGCTCTGCCTGCTTCAGCACACCCCGAAAAATGTAGGTGACTCTGGGGAGCTCGGGGCAGACTCCTTGCTGCTGAGGCTGGCCTGGGGGAAAGGCTTTGAGAAAGCTCTGGCTCATACCCCACATGCAGCTGCAGAGTGAGTGACAAGATTTCTGCTTGGTGTCCTCCTGGACACCTCCCAGGAAAGTGTGTGACAGCTCCTCAGCTTGCTCCAGAGGAGGAAAACAAGCCTCTTAGAAATGCTTTGAGGATAAGGTCCCAAGCAATTTCTTAAATTTCTGTGATGGATTTGGTTCAAGACTGTTGTAGTCATGCTGATTATTTTGGCTGCAGCTAATCAAACATCTCTCTCCCCTTGTTGGGAGGGTGTTTTCTGATAAATTTTCCAACTTCAAAGCACATCACATCTAGATGCCCATTCTCACACATGTTGCTTATCTGTGTGGGTTGATTTCAGCCCCAGTGATGAAGGGAGCAAGGAGGTGGGGAAGGGTCTTTAGTGAGTGAAAGCGAGGAAAGGTCTCTGACGTGAGGTTAGGTCGCACAGCTCAGTGGCATCACTCTGGCTACAACCTGTGGCACCTGGTGAGATCTGTGTTGGTCCCCCCCAGTGCCGGAATGCTACAACCAGTACCTCCTTGCTCTCTTTCCACCCCCTTGCCCTGCCCTTTCATGGCTGCACTGCTCCTGGCAGCATGGCAGCTCAGGGAAACAATCCAGCTGAAAAGGAATCTCATTTTTCAGTAGTGGTGGTTTCCAGCAGGATCAGCTCCTTGAAACACCTCACCATGGGCTTCCTTGTCAGCTGAACGCAGGGCTCTGGGGGTGAGGTGCAGTGGTCAGTGGGGCCACAGCAGCCCTGCACTGCCCTCAGCTGCTGAACTACATGCATCTAACTAGCAGAGTAATTGGAAAATTCACCAAACACACAAAAACTTGATCTCTCCCTGTCCACAACAGCCTAACCCCTCCAAGGAATGTACAGCCTGTTGCACCCAGTGCTGCTGAACCAGCTGTTTGCTCAGAAGCTCCAAGAGCCTGGATTAGGCCAGTGGGGTAAAAAAGCCAAAGTCTTGAGAATTATGCAATTCCAGGGAATAATTACATTGCTGAGCTCTAAAAGTGGGCCCTAGATTATATTTAACATGTTTGCTCTTACTGACAAGGACATCTTTTGTAGTACTAATATAGTAAAACTTTGCTTAAACATTTAACATGAAATTTAACCTTTACTAGGATTAGTAATGTGGGTGGTTGTTTTTTTATTTTCACTCAGGCAGGTTTGCTGGATCAACAGCACAGCCTTAAAAACCCAGCTGTGGGATCCTAGGCTGAAGACACTTAAGTGGGTTAGTGCTGTATCATCACCCTCAGCACCTGGGACCTAGCCATGGAATGCTTGATGCTGGATACCAGTGCAGTGTTAAATTTCTCCCTGGGTTTGCTGCAGTTAAGGTATTGCTGACAGGAGGAGATGTAATTGCCTTTGTCTTAGCAGGCGGAGCTAACGAGCATTATGAACGAGGCCATGGCTTTCCAGCCCTCCCAAAGCCATTCACCAGACCTGGCTTATAACTCAGCTCAATTCAAAAGGCTGCCAGTGTTCTGTATGACCCTTCTGTTTGCTTTTTATACATCTTGGTTTATTATTCAAGCTAGGATTTGGAATAAAATGGGTGCAAGAGCATGTGGAGGTGGTGACAGCTTTTATTGTTTCCTTAAATTTGCTCTTGGTTATATAGCCTGCAACAATCTTATGTTGTGTTTGAAGATAATCGTACTTACCAGAGGAAAATGGGGGGAAAAAAACATCCACCAAGTTTCTAGTGCAGGGCTAACCAGCCTTCTCCATGAAGAGGGCTCAGCTTTGGGCAGCCATGGTCCATGTCTGGGACAGGAATGTAAGGACTCCAGCTCATTTCAGCTGCAGCAGCACTCCTGGGGCATAAATAGGATGAGCATAGCTCAAGGGCAAAATGTTGAGCTTCTGCAGCAGTTAAACGTGCTGTTCAGAATCTGAGTTACATCCCAAAATACTCCCTGGAGCAACACCTATCTCCTATGTCTTTTCCTCCTTTCATTTTGTTCCTCCTTGATGCCTGGTCCTGTCACAGCTCCTGTGTCCTGCCAGCTTCACTGCTTTCCCCCCCTTCTTCAGACCACTCAGATGGTGAGCGACGAAATGGCCCAGTCTCTACCACACAACAGCAGCATTCAAACCCTCTTAGCTCTGCCAGCTGGCTCAGTGAAAGACCCAACTGCCCTGGTGACTTCCTGTGCACACAGGAGATGCTCTTTTTTTCTAGAGACACTACTTTTTTGGGGGACACATGAGAGCGGTGTGTTTCACATCAGCCACACAGATCCCCTGTAGGCTGACATGCCCCCATGGACCCACAGATCACACTGCTGGCATGGGGGGTAGGAAGGAGGTTGCGGAGTCTCCTTCTCTGGAGATTTTCAAAACCCATCTGGATGCGTTCCTGTGACCTGTGCTAGATTGTATGTTCCTGCTCTGGCAGGGGGGTTGGACTCGAAGATCTCCAAGGTCCCTTCCAACTCCTGACACCCTGTGATACCTGTGACTGGGTGATGGAGAGAGCATGTAGCAACACCTGCTGCTGCAGAGGGACCTGTTTTGGAGGCTTGGATAGATTTGCCCAGGAGGAGGTACTACTCTTCTGAAATCTCTCCTTATTTTGCACATGGTCCAAATCTCCTCCTAAGCAATCTGTGAAGGACAAGAAAAAAACAAATGGGCTACTACTCATGACAGGAGAGAGCCCCATCTGGTGCGGTTCCCCATCTTTGAGCACAACAGGGCTATGAAAAGGACATCATTCATAAGGAAGGTGTGATTGTACAGCCCTTAGTGTGACAATGTGATTGAGAGCTTCTGGGTGAGGATTAGGGGGATGGAAAACAAAGCAGACGTTGTAATGGGTGTCTACTAATGATTGCCCAGCCAGGAAGTTATCACTGAGTTATTGTATAGACAGCTAGAAGAAATTCCTGGATGGGTAGCCCTTCTCCTTATGAGAGATTTCAACCTCCCAGACATCAATAGAGAATATTGTACTTCTGAGACAAGCAGGTCTTGGAACATATTTAAGGTTGTAGGAGATAAGTTCTTGTCACAGGTGCTCAGTGAGCCAACTAGGAAAGATGCCTTCTTAGACTTGCTATTTGTGAATAGAGAAGGACTAGTGAGGGATGGGAAGGCAGGTGGCTATTTTGGCCACAGCGATCATGAAACGGTTGTTTAAAATTTTCAGTGTAATGAGAAAAAAGGACTGCAGAGTTGCTACCCTGGACTTCAGGAGACCGAACTTTGAGCTATTCAGAGAGCTATTTAGCAGAGTACCCTCAAAATCTGCTTTTGAGGGCATAGGAGTCCACTAGTGCTGATGAGTCTTTAAGAGCCACTTTTTAGAAGCACAGGAGTGGGCAATTCCATTATGTCTTAAGTCAAGCAAGCAAGGCAGAAGACCAGCTTGGCTGTATAGGGAACTCCTTGTGCAGCTCAAGAGAAAACCTCAATAACTGCAAACAGAAACTATTTAAATACCTAAAATGCCCACAAGAATCCTGATCTTATTCCTCACAGTGAGATTTTGAAATGCCCTGGCACAAGCAGGATTACTTTCCTTCTGGATTTTAGACATTCTTCACAATAATTATTTGAAATTACCCAGAGCTGCA
Source organism: Ceryle rudis (assembly GCA_033439905.1). Taxonomy (NCBI): domain Eukaryota; kingdom Metazoa; phylum Chordata; class Aves; order Coraciiformes; family Cerylidae; genus Ceryle; species Ceryle rudis. The sequence goes on from JAAGNO010014638.1 coordinate 30,199, forward strand.
GGAACTAAGGGGCAATTGGCAATTAATAGCAAGGCACTCCACTGGGGAGTGAGGTTTCCTTGTGTGGGATTCCTGGGAGCAAAGCTCTGGCTGGCGAGCTGCAGAGGCCTCTGCCCTGTGCTGCAGCCCCCGAAAGGTGTAAGGCAAGCAGAGGACAGGTAACAAGCAGCAGGATGAGCATAAGGCTCAGCTCCAGGTAGCTCACAGGAGACATTTGCCAGAGGGGTGCAAATGCTAGCATGTGAAGCTGAGTAAAGCTGAGCACTCCCACTTAACTGGGAAAAGAAAAAACATCATCAAGGCAAAAAAACCCAAAACAAAACCCACAAACACCTTTAGGAAAGGAAATGTATTTTATTGGAAAAAAAAAATTACATTTCACTTATACACCATGAAAATACTGAATTGTGTGTTATTTTCATAAGAAGAGGTTAAGACTTTCACAAAAAAACCACATTCTTTATTACAGCGTTACTCCACGAGATGGTGGCTCTGGTGGCATCTGCACTGGGCATTTTCACTAAACAGTAGAGCAGGACTAAATGTGCTTTGGGCAAAAACCCTAAATATTGTCCCCTTCCAGATGCTACTCCTCATTGATGACATGACACTCATTTGGTCAGTACTGAATTATTTCTGAATTAGAGACAAATCTCATCTCTCTACTCACTTAGATCTTAGGCAAATTCACAGCTATCCCTCTCCTCCATATTTAACAAGCTTGATTTGTTTTTCCCATTCAGCCAGCCAAAAGCCTATTAAAATGGCATACACGCTGTCACCCTCCCGTCTTCCAGAAAGAAAACAATACTGAAAGGGATACATTGCACTAACAATCACTAACAGCAAATGACAAGATCACTGGATGGTGCTAAATTCTCCAGCATTTCCTTCCATCATCGCATCTCCATCAACAAGCCTTAGTGTTTTCTTCCCTAGTGAGGCATATATTCACATAGAGCGCTTATTTGGCAGGTGAATACATGTGCTGTACTAAAATGCAGGCCATAGGACAGGAGCACCTGGCTACAGGTGGTATCCCAGTGCCATTTGTCACAGGCATATCAGCAGAAGCGTGCTGTGCTCCAAGCCAGCTGTGACAGAATGTATCACGTCACTTGGCAAAGCATCTTCTGAAAATTCCTCATGAACTAGAGACCTTTGGTCTCTAGTCTTTGATGTGGTAAGATTTAAAAATCTGTAGGTAAAAATAAATACTAATGCCGCTTAAAATCCCAAGCTGACTTCCCTTACTTGTTTACTTACTCACATATTTTTGTGATTTCTTCCTTACTTATAGGGGAAAGGAAGGAAAAGAGCCAGATCTGGACAATTCTGACACCAAGTGAGAATTGTGAAGGCAGACTTGAAACTTCATCCACTTGGATCTTCCTGCTGTATTCCTTAGTTAGGTAACTCCTTTATTCTGTGCTATTTTCTACTCTGCTAGGCACAAGCATCGCAGACATCATGAAGAAAAAGACCTTTTAGTACTATAATGTCTTTGTGATACAGGGGATGGCCTGGGAACACCAAACTCATATTGCTAAATTGCCGGCTCTTCTTTCAAGTACTTAGCTGACAAAGACTTCTCTTCTTTACCACTAACAGTACAGCTTTGCCGTTAGGTTCTGCTTATCCAGCATCATCTCACTGCCAGGAAAGGAAGCAACCCCATTCTATATCAATGCCTGTAGAGCCTATAGATGAAGTCTAGGGAAATTACATGGCTAAACAAGGTTCCTAAGATGGGGATAAGAATGAATAATAGCCTTGCCACCTTAAACTGCAGCCAGGAAAGCAGGGTGCTGCTCATTACCTGCTTTAAAGTGCATACGGAGTTGTGCGAAACCAGAGCTCTGGTACAGCACTTGGTAATGAACAGCCCAATGACTTCACGCAGACCTCATCTCCCACTTGCTCAGAATAACTCCTCCGCATTTCCCCCAAAGGAGGGTGCAGGCAAAACAGTCACTCTGCCACCACCAGAAGTCTACTGCATCCACAGATTTGCAGGGGAGGAAAAGGCAGGCACAGCGAAGCATGCAGAAGATGGTTGTTCCCGTCTGTAGCCTCTCTCCTTGACAATGCAATATTAATCTCAGTGATATTTTTCTTGCTAACTCAGCAAAACAGAAGTACTTCTCTTTTAACATGTCCAGAACTCGGGAACTCTTGAAAGAAAAACTTCTGATAAATTCTCCTCTACTTTTTGCAGTAGTGATTTATTCAGAAGTGTAATAAGGATGCTGTCGTGTTTCTTAACGGAGACATAATAAACGATGCTCAGGTTTTCCAGATCACCAACTGTTGCAGTAGGAGCACAACATTCAGTGGAAGGCTATAGTCCACAAAATGATTTATGTTGCAGACCCTTGCACTTTCTAGAAAGCTCCCAGATGACAATCAAAAAAGTAAATATATAGATATATGGACGGTTGTGCTTTAGTCCTGGTCTCCCAGCCTTTGCAAACAAGGACTCAAGTAAGTACAGCAGGATGAAAAAAAGTAATGCTCTGATTTTCAAATGTGCTAACAGCTTGAGTTTTGACTAAATGGGATTTTGTTGGTAACCTCTTCTGAAAGCTCCTATGTTTCTGCATTTTAAATCAGATCACCTTACTAAAATTCTTCACATTAGCACAACTGACAAACTACAGGGAAAAAAAATTCACTTTCTCCCATTTAGCCTGCTCATCTATCTGTTGAATGCATTCAGCACAAGCTATAAAGTCAGCTTGGCCAGGTTCACAAAATGTAAACCAGCTAGTTTTGTTCCAGTCTTTTGGTTTGTCCAGTAATACATTGCTATTAAGCACTTGCAAGATCCCCTAGTCTTACTTAATTAAATGAACAAGTGCCTCACCTATTTTTAACCTGTCCTAGATGTATTTGATATTTCATGCCAATGCGAAGTCTAAATTTCAGGCTTAGGCCACAACTTACCTCATTTTATAATGGATAAGGTAGCAATATTTAGGGTTTTCTTTTTATACAATGGTATCTACCATTCTATTGCCTCTCTCTACAATCAAGCGTACAAGCCTTACTGCAGAAAGAATACAGCTCGTAACCGCCAATCAGAAAAATACACAAACACTAAAAAAGCCTATCATTTCATTAGAAATTAAAATCAGTTGCTATTACACAGAACTTCATTGTTTTTCTGGCATAGAAGTCATTGAATTACTACATACGCCTCAAGGACAATCATTAAGATGTGTAAACATGTAACAGGTCCACCTAGTCAGTACAAAGCACCACACAAACTTTTAAGTACATAGAAAGTTTGCTCATAAATATTTCTTTAACAATTTAGCACTAAAAAAATATTACTTAAAAAGGCATCTTTTATTAAGTTATTCAGTTTGTCTAGGGCTGGTGGGGTTGTACTATCCCTACTGTATTGCAGCCACCTGACTTTCTTTCCAAACTATTTTACTTTTCTGGAAGAAAAGGCTCTGTGTGGCTGGGACCCAAAGCTTCATCACTATCTATAAAAATATAATTCTTTAACACCTTCTGCTCACATCCTGAAGGCCTACACAGCCAGCCCCCAAATTCTGTTTCCCACCCCCACCTCATTGCAAATAAAGCTTCAACATACACACACACACACACATACACACAGAGTACATCTATTACACGCTTCTACACACAGATTTCTCTAAATAGCAATGCAACCACAAGGGCAATAGGTAAGGACTACACATGATTTCAGTGGTAACATATGGCACAACCTTCTCATATTGCTGGTTTTCTCGATCTGAAAAATGTGCTGCCTTATTCACTGCTCTGCAGATTGTGGATTTATTACTATTATTTGCGCTGTGCAGGCACCAAGTCAGGAATGCCTGCTTATGGAGGAGTATACTTTGGGGCATCCCCTTTGCCACGAGGTCCACTGCTGCTGGAGCACTAAAAGTATCAAACTGGTGGCTTGTGGCGTTGGGGCTTCCCCTGGTGAAGCAAACAGGAGCTTTCCTAGACTGCTGAAAGCCAAACTGCATTCTTCCATTCTGGTAAATGTGAGAACTACCTTGGGCTCTCCTGAAAAAGTGTGACAATAGCAGCTCCCAGGAGTTCAGCATTCAACACGCTTCACTGGGTGCTTAGGGCACACTCTACCAGTTTCTGACTGAACTTTGTGGATTTACCTTAAATCTGCTCCTGCATGCATGTATAAACTCGCTGCTTTACTCATTTACTTAGAAGAAGTATTTTCAGGGCTGTGATTGAACATCTCCAAGCTTAGTTTCTGTGGCTGGTACGTGTCTTTAATGGACGTGTTTTAGAAAGCTACAAAACCATTTAGCAGTAGGCTCTCACTTACCAGAAGCAGATGTCTTTCATGAAAAACAGCTCTCTGAATAATCTTATCCTGTAATTCTAATAGGAGATGAATGATTAGTCAGTGAGCCAACAAGGCTGCAATGGGATGTAAAAGATGGGGCTGCATTTCCATTTATGAAGAAATGTTTTGGTTTCAGTAATCAAAATTTGTAACGTTTATGTCTCAGCTTCTAAAAGTACTCTTTAAATGGTCAAGGACCTTTACTCAGGAGAGGTGGGTTTTTTTATTATAAATATAAGCCAAGCTTCTCCAGTGGGCATGATGTAACCACCTTCTCCAATAACCAGTGCTCTCACTGAACTGGATACCTGCTCTCTTCCAAAACACTGCCACAAAGAAACACTGTAGAATGCTGACAGAAGCGCTTGTTCCGACATGCAGGAACAATTGTTTCCTACTGTATAGTCCTGCATGTTCTAACCTACACAGTAAAATAAAAATTAGGTGAAACAGACCTCAAAATGAGTTGTGCTGTTTATTCCAAGCACCTCTTCTCACCTTGTAAGCAGGAATACAGAGCACAACACAGAGAGATCCTACACATGCAACTAAGAGGCAGGCAAGAGCAGTAGTGCAGAATGTCAGCAGTTGTCTTCCCATGAAATTTCTTTAAAAAAAAAAAAATTAAGACAACAAGGATGTTACTCACTTCCACAGACCTACTATCTTACAATGAGATGATTGCAGCACACAAATGTGCACTCTTCCATTAACTACCCTTTCACTCTACTAGGATATTACTAAGGAGACTTTTAATTACATCCACTTTATTCAGCAAGACTATCAAACTGTTACTGTTTTGTTTAATTCTGAAATTATTAATATATTCAAAAATAGGATCTAACAATTTGTATGTGCACAGTATATTATATGTAGATGCTTTTATTACAATCTTCCTTGCCACATATTTTAAAATAAAATAAATCAATACAATCACTGTAACAGTCTCAGGCAATGAATTAACACCATCCGATCAAGACACAGTTAAGATACTCAAAAAGGCAGTACGAGTAGCTGGAAACCTTGGTCCTTCAATTCTTTTGTATAACACATTGATTATAGATTTCTCCTGCTTATGATAAAAATCAGCAAACAAATATTAGTAATTCACCCTGAAGATTCCTTAAATGTTTATATCAAGTGTAAATAGCATTGATTTTAGCACAATGTCTTTATGCCCACGTCTCAAAGAGGTATGTGGGAATTTTAAGCACATAGAGACTAATTGGGGCCCAGAATAGAGTAGATCGTTTGTAAACAACTTTTGGTCTCTCCTGCACAGTGGCTCTGCAAATGAGTGCACTTGCAGTAATCAAAACGGCTGAACATATACACTGCAGAGTTCATGCCAGAAAAAAGGGATCCAACGCAAATTACTTCCAGTAAGCGAGAAGAAAGAATGGTGGGGAAGTCAACTGGCCACAAACACAAAGCATTCACTGCTCCCATGTGTACATATACGTGAGCATCAGAAGCGTCCTTCGCTGCTGAATTCACATATGCACATGGGAGTACATGTGGCAATGAAGTTAAGAGTCCCTAATTTGTGAATGCTGGACTGGTGGGTTACAGACACCTCTCATGCTGTTAGGACAGTCATGGAAGGTTATCCATTAGCTACTCACTCCACTCTCTGGGCTAAAGTGCGTGTTCTTCCGTAATCAATTGGGATCTTAACTAGTTCATATGAACCATTTTTCTCTACCTCAGGATCTGCAAGTAGATCAGACAGCCCGGCTAAGTCTCCTCCAAGCCCTTACACAAATAGTGGGCAGCTGCCTAATACCAACACACTTTCCAGCTGCATGAGAAAGACAGTAGGAACTCAGAAATGGATACAGATATTATATGCGGGAGGAGAGGAGGGAATAAAACATTGGACAGAGCTGTGCTCGGTCTTTGAATTTTCTTCTGCAAACATTATGGAAAAGCGCTGTGTAACTCTGAACAAATAAAAATGCATCCAAGTATAAAGTGCATATACCTTGACATTTAAAAATACCTGTTAGCCTGTTGTGACTAAAACAAGCCAACAGCTACGGGACATATTTACAGATAATTTCCAATGTTTGTTCCTGGCAGAAAAGTTAAGCCCAATTCTTCACTAAAGATATAAACCTGACTTAATAATTTAGATCAGGTCAGTGGGAGTTTAAAACAGATAGCATATGGGTAACTCCCAGGGACTTCAGCAGAAGCAGCAAGCAGCTCATCAGTACAGAATCCAGCTGCTGCAAATATGAATTTTTGAAAACTGAGCACATTAGTATAATTATCCTTTTATTTTAAAACATGGACTTGTCACAGATCCTAACGAAGGTGTGAATTACTGAACTGATCCATTCTTTGAAGCAGCAGGAAAAAAGATCACACACCTAACAGATATAACCTCCTGGAACAAACATATCACTTTCCCTTTTATGGCAAGAGAATGGTTCCTTATGGTTTACCAATAAAACCTTGTCTGTAAGGTAGCTTTAAGTTTCCTAAATTCCCAAATCCTTTATTTCAGAGAAAACCAGCCCTTGCCTTTCTCCCAATTCCTTTGTAAAAGTCTGGTTTTCTTAAGGGCAAAAAAAAATGTGCTGTCTCACACCTACTAAAAGCACTTTTCTGTAGTACATGTTTACAACAGGGGGGGCAAATTTTGACAGTGCATACTTGTTAATGCTTAAAAAAAAAATAAAAGGCCAATTTTGAGCTTCTCTCTCCTGTTAATCCCCTGATGTGAAGAACTGAAGTAGCTCAACTTTGCACTGAACTAGTACAGGGATGGCCACCATATGGCTCTCCATTTGGTCCCATGCAGCTCCCAAGCCAGGCTGTGTTATGTGACTAGCAATGAAGCTAATGCTGGTGCAAGGGGTGCTGGGCAATTCATGGTCATGGCTGTAGGAGACAGTGTACCACAAGCCACTTCCAGACACAGCTAAGATCTGTGCTGGAGCCATGTGACTGTAGAAATCAAATGTCATTTACTGCTTGAGAACTGCTCCTCAGATTCATCTAATTCTTGGGACATGGTAGAGGTCTCAAAATTTGTCCATCTGAATATTATTTTATGTGACCCATAGGAGCTGCAAAATCAGATACACCTTGGGTGAGGATGCTGAGCATAATGCCACAAAGTCAACCATGTTAGGTAAAGGCAGGGAAGTTCAGTATTTTGATCCCTTCTTCCCAAGAGGATGGTAGGGATTATATGCTTCCACATGAAATAGTCTGATTTTAAAAGGTAAATAAACTTAATGTTTGGAATATGGCATGCAGTGCTTCTTTAATCAGTGGTAGAAACAGTTCGAATCCTTTTCTGTTCAACTGTTGAAATCATCACCAGATACAGTATTTAAATGTTTCTGTTGAAAGCAACTACCTCAAAAAAGGCAACTGTATTCCGGGCACAACTGCCCAAGCAAAAAGCAGCTCATCTAAAAAGGGGGCAAATTATTAATACTGAACTATTTCCTAGCCTATCTATTGTGTCTCAGGAAGTAAAAAAAAATATTTGCGTCAATTTAAAAATACAGGTCTGCAAAGAAAGGCAATTCATTGTACTTCACAGAATGGCTGAGGTTGAAAGGGACCTCTGGAGATCATCTAGTCCAACTCCCCTGATAAAGCAGGGTCAACTAGAGCAGGCTGCTCAGGGCCATGTTCAGTCAGGTTTTTAGTATCTCCAAGGATGGAGACTCTGCAACCTCTCTGGCAGACTGTGACAGTGTTTGATTACACTCACCACAGTGAAATATATTTTTTTCATGTTTAAATGGAATTTCCAGTATTTCACTTTCTGCCCACTGCCTGTTACCCCTCTGCTGGGCACCACTGAGAAGAATCTGTCTCCTTCTTCACTGCTTCCCATCAGGTATTTATACACACTGTTAAGATAGTTCACATCTTTGTACATGTTGGATATCAGCCATGAGCTCATCTCTGTTACTGACTGCTAATTTTAGCAACAGTTCACATCACCAGAATTATTATTGCTTGAAAGTTACTCCATGGCAGTGGTTACTAAAAACTGTGGTAGTAGAGTCATGATTGGTAGATCATTTCTGTTGGGTTTTTTTTCCCTAAAGTTCTCCAGTCATAGGATTATTTTGTTTCATATTTAATGCCAAATGCATCAAAGGAAATAAAATTATTATTAGTTGTTGAGACTGAAAGCCTGAAGTTTGCCTCTTACATTTACTGCAAAAGGTGTTAATTTCTTAAATTTCATTTCCTTCAGAGATACTGAAAACGACAGATTTCAGAAATGTATTAATTATTAAATCTTACTCTATGAAAAAAAGATCTATTCAGCTAAAAATTCACTTTAAGGATAAATTCATCTTCTACTAGGTGAAACCAATTAACTTTTACAATGGCAGAAAATCCACAGAAATTATGGGATAAGCGAACACTTCTGTATCCAAAGCAATCTCCAAACCAATTCTTCTGGGGACTCCCCAGCTAGTGCTACTATCTGTTAGGATGGTGTGATGAGGAAGATGCAGGAAGATGAAGGAATTTGGATATAACAACACACATATAGACCTCATCCTCGGAGGAGCAAGAACCTCAGTCTCATACAGAAATCAGATGAAAATACAAATGGTCAGTCCCTGTCAGCATATCTGCCCTACTGGTATAACTGGCTGTGATGTGTAGGATTGCTTCATTGATAAGCCTGTCAACAGTGCTCACTATTGTTAAGTGGACTTTGTAAATACGTCCAGCCATGAAAACCAAACTAGGGTAGCAAGCTTTTGAGGTAAGGGCTGCTTTCTCTTTTGCCTTAGAGAATGTTTGTCCTTAGTTGAAAATGAAACAAAGAATCAAGCTGACCTTAGAGGTAGAACTACAACCTTCTAATCAGTGCTACTGAAAACTTACTAATGAAGATGTTTCTGGAGCAGCTTTTGCAAGAAAATCATGTGGGCACCCACAGACATTAGAAATAAGCATCCAGTACCTGCAAAAATTGAAACTGTGCAGCTGTTCATGGACAAGAAACAGAAGTTACCAGTGACATGGATGACACCTCATGGTCACTTCAGAGTACATAAAATGCCAAACATCTTCAACGTACTTCTACACACAACCAGAACTCTGTGTGTAGTTTTAACCCTGCTTAGTTTCATAGCAGCTGAGATACTGAATACCAGAGTAGGTAACCAGGTATCTCCAGGAAAAGGGAGCATGGAGTGAGCTCCATTGGCACTAGATCCCATCTTGAAACATATTTTTCCAGTCAGTCAAGCATTCCATTAGCAAATTCACATCTAAAGTCTTTGGCAAGGCAGGAACATTATACTCTCTTGCCCTGGGTAATTACACAGACTAAGTGAATTTGACAGCCATTTTGATACCTGGTAATATGCTTCAATGCACACTGACTGTTTAGTTTTTAAAACTGAGCAAGGCCAGCACATATGTTTGAGAGTGGATATCTGCCTATGCTGGGCATTATTTTATGAAAGTCAGGTTTCTGTCACAGATCTAAGGCAAATATTACAATTTACAGGAAAGAAATGAGGACATCAATACATTGTGCGTTATTGGAGACGTACAGCCTTTATAACACGGTGGCTTTCACTATGATCTCTGGGTTTTCTATGTCCTTTTTGCTTTGGACCATTCTCAGTTCCAGCTGGGCTGAGTTTGGTTTGTTTCCTTCTCCAGCTTGTGCTAAAAAGACGACATCAGAACATCATTAAAAACAGCAGCATAAAAAGCAACAAGTTACATTGTTCTGTTACCCCATTATTTTTTTCTACTCTCCTCCCCCCTCCAGTCTCCCTTACTACCCCCTGCTAAGGACTTCACAGGTGGAAGATCCAGGTCAGCACTGTGATTTCTTATCAACCCTGTTCTGCAACTCTCTCCAGGAAAGAAACACAGCTTTGCTGCTAGTTAGGACACAGACATGCTCTGAGAACCCAAAGATCCCATCTGGATCTCCTCAGGAACTGAAAGACATGGCAACTTCAAGCAGAGAGAAGCTGAAAAAGACATAAAAATCACTCCTCACATGGCCAACACAGCAAACAGTTTATTATTAGTTGATAAATCCCTCTCAGTACTAAACACATGCACTCAAAGGGAAAGTAAGCAAGCTGCACTGCAAACAGAATCTCTCTTGCACATCAGACTCAGCATTTCCTCAACTTCTTCCACCACTATTTTGCAAGGCAGCCAAGCAAGAGTCAGCAGGCCTGCAGTCCCACTACAAGCTGAACAGTGACATCTACAGTCGGGTATTGTCAAAACGGGCTTGGACGACACAGTAAGGAATACACAGTGACAAGACCACCAAGCTCTCTAAATTCCCTGGCTGCTTCTGCACTAAGGGCCACCTTTAGTCAGGAAACCCTGAAAGCTCTTTGAGCGTTTCTTCTGATGCATATCCAGAGAGAACAAGGTTTGAATGAATTACCTTTTGCACTCTTAATGGTCCTCTGCAGGACATGTTGCATGGCTGACACAGTCTTTTCACATGCCACCTGCATTAACATAATATATTCTGGTTTTAGTAAAATTTCAGCTGTCCAGTTTAATACTATTATTTTAAAAACACTGCTATTAAGAAGGAAACATGACTGACAAGACACAAACAGGATGACAACTATGTAATGTAGAGTTTGGGAAAAAAAAATTTAGACTCTCTTAATTCTCCCCAAACTGGAATTAGAAACCATACACCCATATCAAGGACTCTATGTACTTAAGAGAAAGAAATATCAAAATAGATCTTATAAATTATTTTTGGTGCTTATTATGAAGTGAGGGTAAAAAACAATTACAAACATGCATGCAGTCTCTCTCTCACAATATCTTATTTAGCAAAATTATAAAATTCATGGAATTGAAATGTGACTGTCCAAAGTTGTACTAGCTAAAATGTTTTGGCTAAAGGGATATTTTGCTTTTTTTCCTAAGATGAGGAAACAAAGCCGAACCAGAAGAGAGTCTTTAAATAATGTCATAGACTAAAAAGCAATAAAAAAAGAAAGAAACATAGTCTAAACTTGCAGAGAGATGAATAACTTCTCCCACACCTTCAAATTGTTTGGATGCTTATGTGTCCATGCCAGAAGCATAGCAGCAAACAAGTCTCCAGTTCCAACAAAGACAGCATCCACTTTAGGAGACTCAACTCGAATTCTTTGTGTCACCTTGGTACCATCTGCTTTAGCTACAACACAGATAGACAGTTAAGTAACAGACTGAGCAACTAATACAATAGCATTTACTAGAATTTAAAAGTGATCACCAGATTTTAATTCCTTTGTTGTTTGGAATGTAAAGATGCTAAGAATTATTGTAAACTTTGTACCAGCTCTTTTAAAGGTGCAACCTTTCAAAACTTTGTTGAGTTTTGAACATTTACATTTACAAACATTTACAACTTGCATACTGTACATAGTTCACTGAAGAGGGAGAAGGTAGCTAGCAATTTCATATTCATGAAGGATTGACAGCCACCTATCTTCATCCAGATAGCAGCCGCAGCTTGCTCAGTAAACTGCGTATTTACGGAGACTGTTGAATCCTAGATGGGGCATCCCAAACCATAATCTAGAGTATCTCTGGGTGATATGGATGCACAAGAGCAGCTGTAAGTATCAGGAGAGAATATCTGATCCGTGTGCCATATTATAATCATTATTGGAATGACCAGACTTATTCTAGACCTGGCATGTACTGAGTGCTAAGACCCACCAACTGATTCTTAGTGGAACCTATTTTAAATATCAAGACTTCTTCAGGCTTTCAGCAGTCCAGAACGTGATGCTCATATTCAGATCCCTTAGATGAACAAGAAAATGAAACCATGCATTGTCCCACATAGCTACACCTTTCTCAGGTGAAAAAAATCCTGTGACAGTCCAAACACAGAGTCAATCTTGGTGATGGTAAAGAAGGGGAGAAAAAAGAAGCAGAAGGACAGTGCAACTTTTCATAAAAGCATTCAAAACATTCAAAGTTCCTGTTTCACACCACTACTACTTGTCAGGGCCATTACTAGGGGCTTTAACAGCCCTGATCAACCTCACCTAGGACATCCTTCACCCATACACCCTCTGCTCACTTGCTGCACAGAAGCTCAGGCCTGGGTGCGAGCATCCTTGCCTGAGCTATGTTGCAGATGTATCTGTGTGCACTTCTGCTGTCCTGACTTAGTGACTTAGTGAATTTTCCAGATTAATCTTGGACACAGTTTGTTTCACACCCCTGAACTGTCAATGGGACCTGTCCACCATCACTAACGCTGTTCTGCTTACCTTATTCAGATACTGTGGGCCTGTGCCCTGTTAGTGAGGGCAGGACTTTGCCTGTGCTATGACCATGCTCAGCTCTCAGCTTGTCTTCCCTCACAGAACAGCTCCATTTTACTGCTGATGCTACTGTAGGAGGGATCTAAGTTCCTTCTGTGCACTACAGATAGGTCTGATAAAACTACTTCTTAAGAAAGTAACTAAAAGCACAGAGCAGGTTAAAAGAAAACACAGCTTAATGAAGGAATTCATGACTTACTTTTCCTGTGGCTTCCCAGAGCAATTAGGTAGTCATTTCCTAGAGGCGCCTGTAGATCTGAGCTTGTGATCACCACAGTCTCTGGTCCCATGGCATGGAGCATATCCATTACCTTTCCGTGTGCAGAAAGGCAGAAATCAGTGACTGTAACGTGTGTTGATTAAACCTTGCATCATTCATAGTACTGAGGTCTTTTGACTAGCACCTTATTTTGGCATCTTTTGTAAAGAGAAAAATGTTTCTACTCAAAGAATTCACTTGAATTGGGAGAGTTAATTTGAAAAAGGGGAATCAAAACATCTGTATTTAAATGTACACACTTGTTAAAATATACAAGCATCTGTGTTTGTATTATCTTTGGATGCTTCTCCGAAAAGAATAATCTGTTTCAGCTGTAATCAGAATGTTTGTCTGAATCATGTTTTCAGAACATATTATCAAAAGAATAAGGGAACAAACCTACAGACACATGCACCTGAGCTAGCATCTTGAAACACTTGCTAGAAAGCAAATAACTGCAGGGCATGGAGTTTTATTGAGCTACTACTTTAGGAGTTAGCAAAAATGAAGAGCTGAAGAGGCAGATCAGAGGCACAAGTGTGTACGTCTCAATCTTCTTTTCTCACTCCATTTCAAAACCCAAATTACACCTGTAAATTATGTACCTTTGCAGGTGTATTTCCACTCTGTGTGTTCCTTGCTTAAACTCATTAATACTCTACTTCTGACATCAGAATTGGTTTCTACGGAAGTGATTTTGATTTCACAGAAGAACAAGTCATTTCAATAATGAATTTAGTATAAAATACAGATAAAATATTAATTCTCCCAGAAGAGTTTAACTAAAAATCCTCTCGGACTAGCTATGACTCATGAGCAGTCAAATGATAAGGATTTATTTCTGCTATTTTTTAATTCACTATAGCTTTTCTTTCTTAAGCCTCCAAGTTTCTTCATCTGTCAGACTTCTCTGCACAGACATTGGCTAGGCTTTAAAAAAATCAGTAAATCCATCAGCACACACTGACATAATCAACCTCTGAAGTAACATTAAACTCAATTGGATTTCTCGGTCACAATTCACCAAGAACCTAATCCCTAGTATTTCTAGTTGTGGGACTTAGTCCCTTCTATATAAATATTACATCTTATTTAATTTTATGTTAGAAGACTACACTGTCATCACTAGTCTTGCCAAAGAAATGAATGAAAGCATGTCACCATGGAAATCAATGCCAGAATTCCTACCACCTCCAAAGGGGACAAATTCCAGCATGGATTATGACTCAGGAGGATAGACCTATATATGACATGCAGCTGGGGAGATAGATTAAAATATAATATCCTGCAGGTAACTATTTTTATAATATTTCCATTCCTAAGCATATTTCCATCTCTTTAGAAGACATTTTTAAAAATCCAAGTAAGAGCCATCATGTGAATCAGACAGACTGTCAGAAAACTAACTTGTAACATTGTTTAGCACGTGCACCCTGATATTAGTTGGAAAGATCACACGACCGGGCGTAAGCAGTCCAAAAGGTGCCTGCAGAGCACTGATGACAACTTTCTGCTGCACGTGGTTGAAGAACCAACAAGGCAAGGTGCAATGCTAGACCTTGTACTAACGAACAAAGAAGGTCTGGTTGCAGATGTCATAGTTAGGGTCAGTCTTGGCTGTAGTGACCACAACTTGTTAGAGTTTAATACATTAGGGGAAAGAAGCAGGGTAATAAGTAAAATTTCTACCCTGGACTTCAAGAGGGCTAACTTTGTCCTCTTCAAAAATCTGCTTCGAAACAACACCTGGGCTAGGGCTCTAGAAGGTAGGGAGGCCCAAGAGAGCTGGTTAATACTCAAGCATTACCTCCTTCAATCTCAAGATAAATGTATTCTCTTGGGAAAAAAAAAATAATTCAAGTAGAGGAGGCAGGAGACCTGCACTGATAAGCAACGAGCTCCTGAAAAAACTGAAATGGAAGAGGGAGGTTTACAACATGTGGGGAAAGGGTCTGGCTAATTGAGAGGATTATAGACATACTACCAGAGTATGTAGAGACTCAACAAGAAAGGCCAAGGCTCTCTTGGAACTTAGTCTCACCAGGGAGGTGAAAGAAAACAAGAAGAGGTTTTTAAATACATCAGCGAGAAAAGGAAGAGTAGGGAAAAAGTGGGTCCACTGCTAAATGAGGTGGGAGATATGGTAAGAGAGGATCCAGAGATGGTAGTGTTGCTGAATGCTGCCTTTACCCCTAAGACCAGCCCTCAGGAACTCCAGTCACTGGAAGTAAGAGAGCAGAATTGGAGAGAGGAAGTCACTGCTAGTCAGTCAGGACTGGTTTAGAGATCTCTTGGATAAACTGAAAACACACAAATCCATGGGCCCTGATGGTGTGCATCCATGTGTGCTGAGAGAGCTGCCTGATGCTGTTGCTGAGCTGCTCTCCATCATTTTTGAAAAATCATGGAACAGGAGAGATTCCTGATGACTGGAAGAAAGCCAACATCACTCGAGTCTTCAAAAAGCTTAAGAGGGAAGACATAGGCAACTACAGACGGGTCAGCCTCACCTCCATCCCTGGAAAGGTGATGGACCAACTCATTCTGGA
Organism: Ceryle rudis; assembly: GCA_033439905.1. NCBI lineage: Eukaryota > Metazoa > Chordata > Aves > Coraciiformes > Cerylidae > Ceryle > Ceryle rudis. The sequence continues at coordinate 45,685 of JAAGNO010014638.1, forward strand.
GGTCATCTCTAACCACGTGGAAGAAAAGAAGGTTATCAGGAGTAGCGAACAGGGATTTACCAATGGGAAATCTTGCTTGACTAATCTGATATCCTTCTATGAAGCCATGACCAAATGGGTAGATGAAGGGAGAGCAGTGAATGTCATATACCTTGACTTCAGTAAGGCTTTTGATCCTGTCTCCCATAACATCCTTGTAGAAAAACTCAAGAAATGTAGCACAGACAATTGGTCTGTGAGGTGGATTGAAAACTGGCTCAACAACAGAGTTCAGAGGGTTGTGATCAGCGGCACAGAGTCAAGCTGGAGGCCTGTGGCCAGTGGTGCTCCCAAGGGAGAGGTACTGGGTCCAGTTTTGTTCAGTATCTTCATCAGTGACCTGGACGAGGGGATAGAGTGGACCCTCAGCAAGTTCACTGGTAATGCAAAAGGGGTGGCTGACACACCAGAAGGCTGTGCTGCTATCCAATGAGATCTGGACAGGCTAGAGAGCTGGGCGAAGGTGAACCTCATAAAGTTCTGTGAGGACAAATGTAGAGTCCTGAATATGGGGAGGAATAACACCAGGCACCATTACAGGTTAGAGGTTATCCTGCTGGAAAGCAGCACCACGGAGAAAGACATGACCTTGGAGTCCTAGTGGATAGTAAGTTATCCATGGGACAACAATGTGCCATTGTGGCCAGGAAGGCCAATGGCATCCTTGGTTGCATTAAGAAAACTGTGTCCAGCAGGTCTAGGGAGGTTCTTCTCCGCCTCTACTCTTCGCTAGTGAGACCATACCTGAAATACTGTATCCAGTTTTAGGTTCCCCAATTTAAGAGAGACAAGGATCTCCTGGAGAGAGTCCAATGGAAAACTATGAGGATGAGAGCATCTCCCCTATGGGGAAAGACTAAGAGTACTAGAGCTGTTTAGTCTTGAGAGGAGAAGACTGAGAGGGGATCTTCTTAATGTCTATAAAAATCTGAAGGGTGGATGTCAAATAGAGGGAGCCAGTCTCTTTTCTGTAGTGCCCAGTAATAGGACAAGGAATAATGGATATAAACTTGAGCATAGATGGTTCAACATGAGGAGGTAAGGGTGACAGAGCACTGGAACAGGCTGCCCAGGGAAGCTGTGGAGTTTTTTTCCCCGTAGATTTTCAAAACCTGCCTGGATTTATTCCTGCGTGGCCTGCCCTGGGTGTTCCTGCCTTGGCAGGGGTATTGGACTCAATGATCTCTAGAGATCCCTTCCAAACCCTACCATTCTATGATTCTATGCAATTCGTGTTGGCAGCTGAAATATGCAAACCTAAAACTCATGGTTGGTCAGCTAATAGTGTTCTCAAGACTGTGGTTCCACTGGTGAGGATGAGAATAGAAGAGCTGTAGTTAGCAGCTAGTGGCCTGAAGCACAGCTCATCACCCTCACCCAGCATGGTGGGTAATCTAAAACTGGAGGAGGTGTGAGGGGTGGAAATTAAAAGAGCCGAGATCTTTGGAGCTGTTTCCTGCCCTGAAGAGATGGTAATCAACCCATGCTGCATAAAGATGCTGGAGGAAAAAAAACAACAAATATTTGGGTTGACAGACCCTAGCTCCTCTCCAGGGTGCCACGGCAGATGCTGTTTGTTTAAAGATTTTGTGATCCTTTGAAGTTCAAAACCAAACTGGAAGAAGTAACGTCCGACCCTTACTGAAAGCACTTAACTAGTCAAAAAACAATACTCCTTTTTCATCTTCATCACCAAGCCCTGAAGCTTTTTATTTTCTTCAGTTTGCACAAAAGGCCAAATCCTTACACATAATGGCAGTATATTTGCAGACCATCTATCATCCTTGTATGGCAATGACAGCAGCTATCAATGCTGGGGATTTGTCTGTCTTTGACCAGGATGTACTTGAAGGCCATCACCCCCAGTCTGGTTTCTCATCTATGCAATCTATCCTTTTGCAACCCAGGTCTCATCCCCTTTGAATCAATTGAAGGAAGAGAAACAGAGCACCAGCAAACATTGTCAGGAAGAGATCCAGTGTGTATTGAATCAACCCTTGCAAGAGCGTCCTTGGTAAATTCTCTTCCTTGCAAAGAGTCTGTAGGGGGGAACGAGAAGTGGCTGTCTTCCTAGCACTTAGCATTGCTCTTGCATGACGCACATATGGACAGCAGAGGGAGCAACTCATGCAAGTTTCTAACGCCCAGGGTCACCAAGGGTTTCCACCCCGACCAGCGCAGTTCCACAGGGCAGACGGCGTGAGATTACTTGCCGTGTGTGCTGCTGCTACGCTGCAGGAGAACAAGCTCGCAGAGATCTACTCATTACCACTGTAATGTCTTTTTCTGTAGTTCTTTCGGGAACTTTCTTCAGAAGTCTGACACTAGAACATAAAGTGTTCTGTGCCTGGAGTGCACAAGCTTTAATGATAAATGGAGAAAAAGGATAGAGGCCAAAGTGATTTCAAGGTTAAGGCAAACTGCAGCACTGCAGGTGGGAATACAGGAAGAGATCTTACACATCCTACCCCTTGCCTACTTACCTCTAGAGCTTCTTTTTCTGTGTGAATCTTCCTGCCTGTGAGTAACCTGAGAATGAAACAGAAACCTTAAAGGAGCACAAGTTTTCCAAGCAATGACTGCTTTGTTTACTTTCTGAAAGGATGGAAAGCTTGGACTGCACCATACAGGCCTAAACAGTTTGTAACTACATGGTCTGCCTTACCAGACTGCTGTCTTTAAAAGTTATGTGCACAGATACACAGTGCTTCTGAAGCAGACTCGCATGGCTCCTAACTTGCCTCCTGTAGAGATCCCCCTATCATAAAATACCCTCACTGCTGTCTTCTCTCCCTCCCTCATGTAGCTGTTCCCACCCATTAGGGGGACGGCTCATGATGTATGTCAACAGATTAGCTCCTGACCAAAAAGAGTCACAGCTATGTAGACAGGACAGGCAAAAGGCATTTGAATTCTTAACTCCTATGACATGTTGCCATGGTGGTATTTCTCAATATAATTTGGGGGGGTTGAGTCAAACTATTTCAGTTTTGATATTCTGACATAAGAAAAATTTTCCAAGGAATGGGTAAGGAGAGGGAAGTGAAAAGAAGTATTTTTTCAACCTGCCCTAGATACAGGCATCTGGAGATACTAAGAGGTAATCATGAAAATGAGAGACTGGAGAAAACAACAGAAATCTTTTCCTCGCATAACTCACAGATTTCGTTTATTGAACAGCTGGAGGTTTGCTGAAAAGCACCATTTGAAAGTAACAGCTAAAGAACCAAATATATACGTACATATGACACTAAAATATTGAGACAAATGGAAGAATGGGTATCAGTCTCCCCTGCTTTTATCCCCAGGTTTATTTGGAAGTAACTTCAAAAGGAAGTAAGTACTTACTCAGCTTCAAATTGGTTAGGAGTAATTATGTCAGCAACAGGTACAACTTTGTCCCTGTAGACTGGGAGGAGATCCTTGGGCACATACTAGGGAAGAAGAAACAGTATCAAATGTCAGCAGCATCTGAGACCTGGGACTGCAATTCTCCTTCCCTCCACTGCTAAAGAGGCAGGCTTAAACTGGCATTAAAAAGAAGTGGTGCCTGGATGAAGAACTTCAGAGTTCCCTCTCACCAAGGTGACAGAGCAGCATGAGGAAGTACAGTTATCCAACGTGGGGAAACCTTTCTCACGTCCTTAGCTCCAAAAGAAACTACTTTGTTGTTGTACTGACAGTACAGAGGCCCTTTGCTGTGGCAGTGTATGCCCACATTGATTGTATTGCATTGTGGGGCTTACAAACAAGCAACATCCATGCTGTGTGTTACTTTGCCTCCTTCTTTCAGTGCAGTACTTCCAGGGGGTGCTGTACATCAATACGTGTGAACAGGAATCAGATTTTTAATTTTCCTGGAACACTTAATCTATAACACAGTTCTGATAAGGACATTAAAAATAATTTGCTTGTGTTGCGCCCAAGTCCAACAAAACACTAATATAGTTTGCTGCTTGCAAAATCAACTCGAAGGAATGAGGGCCAGTGCTCCCCCTCCTGCCTGTCTGTTCCATTCCTATCCCATCTCCGTTAGCTAAATATGGCCCAGCAGCAGAGTCTTTGTCTAAGCAAGTCACATACAGTAAGATGTAACAGAAGACCACCAGCCTGTATGCTCTTCAGACTCAAAGCTGAAAAGCATCAGTTGTTTGGCTAACACTGGAGCTCAAGTAGGAGTTAGGATTAGATAGGTACAGAGGTCACCCCACCTTCCTGAGTTCAGCTGTAACTCAACTTAATAAAACACCTAATAGAAGTTAATTGAAAAAAAAAGAGAAGTTCATAGTGCATGACTAGCTATGGCAGAAGAAAACATAAAAATCATTATTGCTAACATCTTCCCACAGTGCATTTATTTTTACTGAAGTTATTTGCTAGTTTAGGTCAAAAAGGAATGTTTCTCTGTCAGTATGCAGTCTGGTGTTGGCATACAAAACCTTTCTGTCACTGATCACAGCCCAGTGCCTAGCAGCTGATGGATCTCACATGAAAAAAGTCATCTTCATTTAGGATCAAGTAGTATGTCAAGTCACACAATCACTGACAAAGCCAGCCAGGCTACCAGCCAAAACAGAGCTCTTGACAGAAGATGACAGAACTCCAGTGAGACAAGGAGGAGGAGCAGGGGGATATCTTCCTGTGGACAGGGTCTGTTTTTCACCTGTTGTCTCAGCAGAGGGTTAGAAATAATTCCAGGGCTATGCAGCCATCATTCTTCCCAGCTACTAAACTCATTCACATGCAGGAAATTAAATGTACAAACTTACTTGATTCTGCAATCCAGAGCCACAATTAGGTAATGCAGATTAGTTTTGGTGTTCAAACATTAAAAAATCCTTATACATCTTTATACGGCTAATATTCAATATACAGAGAATCCACACATTTAAGTACTAACCATAGAGCCTTCTCCATTCCATTTGTCACCCATCACCGGATCGCATACTGTAACAGAAAAAAAATCTAGCTTTAGAAATGGGGTATAGTAACAGAGACCCTGGTGAGAGGGAAAAGTTGTAGGTAACAGTAGTTGCTATGTAACAGTACTGAGCACCTGATAGCTTATATGCTCTCATAGCTCTTGCAGCACACCCCACTTAAAATTTATAACTAGTGGCTGCCAATTCTGAAAGGGTAGGCCATGTGTCTTGAACAACTGTCACAGGGTTGTCCTCACCCTCTCCTACCTGCTTCTGTGTTATTATGCCTGTAGATGAGGAGAATGAGAGGGTCTGATGCTGGGACTAAAGGGGCTTTTGTTATGGAAAAAACAGCAAGCCCTCCAGCCCTCCCCTTCACTCCTCTACCAAAAACTCTGGAATAGTGATATGGTGGTGAAGAAATATGGGAAAAGCTAATAGCCGTGAAAAGAGTCCTATTTTTGCTTTAGCATAAAAAGATACATGCCAAACATACACACCAAAATGCCATGTGTACACATTAAAAAACTGTATTATAATGAAACAAGAAGAAAATCCATGCCAAAGTACATAAACTCATACTTGGTGCAATAATATTACACACAGTTGGCATAGGTTCTGAAGCATCGTCAGTGATAACAACATATTCCAAGGGCACTCCACTTCAAAGTGAGTTTGGAAACAGCTTAGCCTTGTACTTTAGAAAGGAACATTGTTCTTTGTATTAAAAGAACTTTTAGCAATAACAGAAGAGATACAAATCCAAAGGTATCAAATCAATGTTCCATCAGTATCTAAGGAAGTTTCTCTACGTAAAAAGAGGGTAATTTGGTTTATATTTTAAAAGTATTTTCCTTACTTTGTAATCTATTTATTAAGTATAAAGCATCTTAGAAGTCTAGCTGTGTTCTCGCTGCGTGGCACTTCCTTCCTGTTCTATACAGCTAGAGGTTTCCTTCTGCTCGTGCAACAGAGTTTTTAGCTTTCAGTTCCTTGTACAAGGCACTGGAGAACCTGACAACACAACAGTGTTAAAAAATGCTAAAAAGCAACAAAACCTGCACTCATGAAGGTATCTCTGCTACACTTTTCTAAATGGAACAGTGCTTTGTTAATTTTAAGTCAGACACTGCACTCTGCAGAATTATACCCTGCAAATCCAGCAAAGCGTTCTAGATATTTCCTGACCACATGGCTTCCTGAACCTGAAGATGACAGGTTCAAACCATCATTCACAGTTTCTTATCCCACTAAATCCCCACTGACTTCGCCCTGTCACTCTGTATGCTTTGCTCAATTCAAGCCTATGCTGGCCATGTTCAAGAGAGTCAGGAAGGAATGAGGAGAATCTTTTCTCACAGATTTAGGCCTAACGTGACACATTAATGATAGCAGTTATTAAAGTCTGTTTCTCTTTAAGGTCTCCTAGGTAACCTTAATAGAGGGCACCAGCATTAAAAAAGCTCTTTTGAGTTTAAACCAAATATGAAGCTTATGAGGCACAGTAAAACACTTCAGGAATGGAAGAGGAAACCATGGCAGGGCAACACCAGAGAGTCTATCCTGCCTTTGACTGACTTAGAAATCAAGGAGAGGATTCAGCTATCAGCACTTACAGCCTATGCCTCTGAACTACAAATGGTAGCAGCTGGCTGGGATTTTTCAAGCCTTTCTTTGATACAATCAGTCTTCAAGGCCTATTGTCCTTTGGACAGCATAATGCAAGAAACATACTGAAAGGCATAAAATCAGAAAGATAAAAAAAGCTTCCTCAACACTCAAGCAACACTGAAACAAAACACTGGAATCTCAGCTGGTCCCAGCCAGACCAGAGCACAAGATGGCTGTGAAATGCTGGGTAACATCAGAACAGCGTTTTCATCCTAAAATGTGAAAGCAGTGGGCGTATACAAGGATGAAACAGAAAGGATTATAATGCACATCCTTACCATATACTAGATGAGAATTCTGTTGCTTCAACTCCTGGACAATATCCACCACCATTGCAAGAAACGATGCGTCTCTTGTATACCCTTTGGGAAAAAAAAAAACCAAAAACAAAAACGCTTTTGAAGTCTTTTTTCATTAATGCTTTTTTTATTATTATTATTTTTTACATTTTGGATAGGGATGCTACGTACTTCTCATTCTTTGGAGCAATGCATTTTCAGAACAAAGGCATTTTAGTATTTCATTCAGGGAAAATAGGTGGAAGACAAATTCAGACAGTGCTTGCACAACTACAAATATAACCATGAAAAGCCATTTACTAAACATTTTACATATCACGTGCTCATATAACTTCAAAATACTTGAACATATATACAAAAAGGTCAGGTTGAAAGGGAAAAAACATTCCTTTTCCTTGAAACAGCAGTGTGAATCTGTACTATTTATCATATAGTAAATAAGAAAAATTTTAAATTCCATATACTCTTCTCATACTCTGGTTTGAAGCAGATTTTTAATTATTATTCATGTTGCTGCTGATATAGTCCAAAACATTAATGCAATGGAGAAATAATTTTGAATATTTTAGAGCAATGGCCAATATACCAATAAAATTCCTGGGTTTAGGCTTAGCAGTGAAATAAGATGGAAGTAAGTTTTATTATACCTAAAGGCCCTAATTGCAATGCTAGCACCACAATATCCTTATTTAACATTTATTTTATAACGTTTATTTATTATTTACTTTATGTATTAACTTTATTTACAACATTTAGGAATTAACAATTTGATTTTCATTGATTTTAGTTCATGTAATAGTATTATTTTTAGCAAGGTAGCTTCCTTAAACCAGCAGCTTACAAGTGTCTACTCCACTAAATATTTAAAAATACTTTTACACTCAGAAAAATGAACAATTTTCAGATGCTGTAGAGAAACAGAAAAAGCTTCCAAGACTTGTGGCCAAAATGCTTTGTCTTACACCTATGAAATGATGATAATCAGTCAGAAAAGTTAACCAAAATGTTTGTTTAAAATGACCAGTGATGATAGACTGTCTGAAAAAAAAATACAAGTTATAATTAACATTTTTGGCAGAAGCCTTTCAAAAATATTATACTGACTTTATCTCTCATATTGAGTGTTTTACTGTAAATGAAACAAATACAAGAAGATCTACAAGCACTCATAAAAGTAAACGGTTACTTTGTATTATCAACCTAAAGATAATAATTTCCATCTCAGACAAGCTATCTACAGTTACCAGACATACAATTACAGTCAAAACCCCTCTGCTGACAAACTAATTTGTTTTCAGTGTTTGACTAATCAGATTCAGGTTGTTGGAAATACAAAGTACGCTTGTGCACTACAGTGAATATCTCCTGTCTGAAGATAAAACTCTATCTTTTGGCCCTGGAAAAAAAAAAAAAAAAAATTAAGTGCAGCCACAGCACAACCGAACACTAAAAAAAGGAGGCTGTTATTAGACCTTAAGAAATTAGTGCCATTTCTACTCATGCCTTCTTTTAGCCCAAACTGAAAATGGCTACACTGAACAAGTTTTTTAAACAAACATGAATAGAAAGGTTTTAACTCATGTCCTCATAATAGATTTAAAAACAATACTCGCTGACATTCCTTAACCTTTTTTTCAGTAGAGGCACTCCCAAAACATTAATTAACTCTGTACATGACTGGCCTGTACACGTCTGTAAGCTATACAAGGGGATCAATTTACCCATGCAGTTCCAACCTTCAGGCTGGAGAGCACTGGCTGTTTCAAACTAAACAGCACGAGCAGTTGAGACTCCAATATACAGATAAAATTGCAGGAGTAATCAAAGGAGGGAAAATGTAATTGCTTGGTTTGGAATAAGGAGGGATGTGGTTTATATTCCTTTACTTTTGTTTACATCTCATGGGACCTTCAAGAAGCAAGCTCTTCTTACCTGTGAGTACATAATCATACTGGTTGACCTTGTTCAGCTTAAGTCCGTCATACAGTTCGTGAAGTTCATCTGAATTTAACACCTGACCTTTCCAGTGTGAATAACCTGCAAAGTAAACAGCAGATAATTTTTCAAGAGGTAGATTTTCTATTTCGGATCACACAGACTATATACATTTGGAGGGATCGTATCAGATATTAGCACCAGAAAGCATTTCCACCTCCTCTTCTGCAAAATGCTTTTGCCAAATGAAAGCTGCTGTCAGCAGAACAGTTAATGTGCTCAACTTCTTCTCAGCACCTCTGTTCCCAAAGGAACTAGAGTGACTACAGTGGAGTTTGAGACTGTCCATTTATCAGCAAATCAAGCAGAGCACACACAAACTCCTGCAAGTTTTCCCATGTGGAGCCTATACAACTATCACTTTCCTGTGTGGAAGGAGACAAACGTATGCTTTAGACTTCTCTGGAGGAGGGTGTCAGTATAACCTATTTTTGTTATTTTATACTATTAAAAAAAAAAAAAGGAGAGAAAACGAATGCTACACAACAATCTTACACAGGCTTGTGGATCTGCCTGGACACAGGCATGCAGCACTGCTGCACCTATCAGATACAGTGTTCACTAGGACCTGCATGTAACAAACAGAGTGACCACAGCAGAACTTTGTCACAGATGCTCTTTAACATACTATGTCATCTGAGAGATTTGCTTCCAAAAATAGCAGTTTTAATGCTGAGGATCCTGGAGGTAGCAAATGAGCATCAGAAACACACTATAAACAGAGAAATAATATCTATATATAATATCATTTTTGAATGATCTCTAAGATCATAGTCTGATATTCTTAGCTAAGAAGTAGATGGAAGTTGAAGTTACTTGTGAGAAGCTGAACTGGTTTCAGGAAACAATGGACCAAGTTTAGCAGCCAATTTAAAGCTAAAAAAACAAACCAAACCAAACCTTAAATCTTCTTTGACAGACTCTAAACATCTGCTGAAAAATGTAAATGCACCTGGCACCTTGTCATCAAAGCCTGCCCATCTAGAAGGCAGCCATCACTCCCTTGTATCTAAGAATAGTGCTTTGTCCGGGATATTTGATGAAGCATTTCCAATTTAACTCTTCCAACCTCCGCCGATTCCAAGTTTGTTAAAAAGCTTATCTTTTTATTGACTGGGATTAGGAAAAGTGAAATGTTAAATGAGATGTCTTCTTCCACACCATCCCTGTGTGTAGACAATGATTGTTCTAACTTCTGCTCTTAGAGATGAAATCTGTGAAAAAAACTGTTGGCTTTGATTATCACACTAAGCTGTGTTATTAGAGTAACTGCCAAAAGGTGTCTAGAGCCTAGGATAAGCACATTTTTCAGTTTTCCTTCTTATGAATGCAAATACACCCACAGTAGGGTGAGCAGATGGATCATTTTGTTCTCCTCAGCTTACAAAGGCCCAGCCTCTAAAATACGACTCACTGCCAGCTGGCTGAGGGACTGACACATCAGCCACTACAATTCCCTCCCTAGCAAATGTTTTTTAAAAAGTCTCCGTGAAGAAATGGACAAAGTGATGGATTCCCATATGTTGGGGCTACAGTTCCATTGCAGAACATATGGCAATGCCTAACACCTAGGCACACATCTAGCCCCAAGTATATGAGGAACCCTTAACTACAACTAACTCAAGTACTGGGCTTATTTAACATGTGCAGATATTTGTTCTGTCACATCTGCAGCTTCGGAGAGAAATAATCTGCCCTATCCCCTCTTCCCCAAATCTCTACTTCTACTAGCAGGGCAAGGCCAGTCCATACATGGACATAACAGAGTCCTTTAATTCTACAGTGCAAATCAATGAAACCGAGTGTAGTTTTCATCCAGAATCAAGGTCAGCTAGCAAAAGAGCAGTCACTCACCTTACACTCAGACATAAAAAGAACTGTGATAGATTGTCCAGGCATTCTAGATACCCTCAGGAACCATTCCTACAGAGAAACTGCACATTCACTGTTATAACTAGAAGTTCACCTTCCTATGTCAAGCTTATTATGAATCAAATTATGTTCAAGTAAGAAGAAACAAACAAAATCAAAACTGGCAGTGAGATGGAAATAACCCTAAGCCCTTTCCCCAGGGTAATTTCATGTAACATGATGAACAAAAGGCAAATCCCATGACCCTGCATTTATCCTACTCTGCTGGTGGAATATACAAACAAAAAGCAGCTTCTGCAGGGTGACGGAGAAAAGGTCAGTTACGCTCAAAAAGTGTTTCACTAACTGAAGGATGGATACCTTGGAGTCCCAGGAAGAGGGAGAGGGACTATCTTTAGAGGGGAAAGGCAAAAAATCCAGATAGATTCTATGTGGTCAAAAAAAGGTTGCATAGCCCTGAACCCAAAACTAGTTAGCAAGGAATGCCAACTGCAAGCTTAAACATGTGTGGTCCAACTGGTTTTACAGAAAAGCATGAGTGGTTGGAGTTAAGGGTGATAATGAGGAATAGCTGTCTTCCTTGGCTAGGTGTAAGAACTCACCTGTCAATGAGCACATTTGAAAGCCCAGAGCTGCCTTGCAAGACCTAAAAGAAAGTCAGCTTCCTAGAAATGTTATCTCTATGCCTACACCACTGAATATGAGTAACTGAAAAACATCAAAAGAAAACTTAAAATCTTCTGTTTAACTGTCCACTTACTGTAACTCCTACTCTGCTGTAATATTTCCACAGTGGCACTCAACAATACAGAAGTTCAAAGTCTCACAGTACCTGGCTATTTGCACACATTATACAAAAACCACAGCCAAGAAAACTAAAGAATGAGTTTCAAGTTTGAACTCGGCGAAACAACAGTATCCCATTTGGAGACTACAGAGCTGATTAGGACTAGCAGCTGGATCAAATTATTACTCTTTTATATTGGGTATTATGGTGACATCTTGGCTTGTATCTTTCACAGAGGAAGAAAGCCGAGTCTTCCTTGTTTTGGTTACAAATCATCAAATAATTCCCCTCGGTGCTGGACTGAGAGAGCAAAGAGAACACTGCAAACCATGATACAGCTCTCCAGAACCGCACTTGGCTCAGACTGACCGCACTAAGTCTCCCAGATTTGCAATAACTTTAAGCATACTGATGAACATAAATATTTAAACATCTTTATACCCCTTCTGCTTATCTGTGTTATGGCCCTTTATTGTAATTAAATGTTACATATTTGCTTTTAGCAGATAAAGGACTGAAAAACAGGTAAGATATAATGCCTTTTGTAATTTATCCCTCTGATACGATAAACATATTCATTAGTTCCCAAGAAAATGTCAGCTGTATGAAAACAAAAAACACAAACCAAACCAAAACCACAACCAAGAGAGGCAACTAATGCTGCACGCAAGATGAATTACATACATTTCTTTTTTGCCTTCACTGGTGCGCCTTTTTTTTTTTTCCTTTGGAATGTATTTGTAAGCCTCTTAATTACTTTGAAGAAGAAAGAAAAAAGAAAAAATAAGAAAAATCCCAGGCATACCAGAAAAAAAGAAACAAAACAAACAAGCTGCCATTTAAGTAATAGCAAAGCATGTAAGATTTTTTTGTTTTGTTTTCCAGTGCAGAACATTCTGCTCTAAGGTTTGAGTTCCTCCAGGGATGCTCCCTGCAAAACTATTCCAAGTGGCTTCAGTAACCAGGTATATTAGATGGGAAAAAGGAAGGAAGTTCTAGTGTTTAAGGCACATGATAGGCAGGCAATCTGAGCCCAGCTGTGTCACAAAGTTCACATTCAAACTCTGGCAGACAACCTGGTCTAAACACATGACTTAATCTTCAGCTACCAGAAGGCCTTCAACAAAACCAGGCATAAGAGTACCAAATTTTCCACTGGCTTTTTTACAGCTGCTCAGTGTGGGAGTAAAATACTACCAGGGTTAGGCACAACTGGAGATCTTTTCTTTTTGTCCCACACTGCTCAGGTGTGAATGACTGTATATGGGTGGTAGACTGTGAAGAATCACATTAACGAGACATAATTACAATTTTTCATGTATTAGACCTCCCAGCCAACCCAACCACCCACTACACACCCACTAAGTAGAAGTCAAAAGTGTTTTGCTTAAAAATAAAAAGAAAAGGAATAACAAAAAAACCCACAGGTTATTTGTTCTGTAGCAGTTTCAAAGGCAGGGTTTGGATAGCAAAGTAAGCATGTTATATGCTTGTCATTAACTACTAATTAAAAACAAAGTACAAATCATTGAAGAATTAAAAATGCACCCCAAAAAAATCGATAAAATCAAAACCTCAAACCCTAGATTTTTATTTTTGCCTATCAGACAATGAGATGGTTCTGCAAACAATACAGTAAAATAGAATAAAAAGCACAGAGTCCTTGTGGGTTGCATGACAGCTTCTTTTATTTGTACACGAAGCATGATGCCATTCAAGGGTGAGTCACTCTAATCACAAAAGTTCCTCTCTAAGCAACATGACAAACTGTTCTCCGAGGGGACTGATTTAAAGCACGCTTTCTGAATTTCAGGATTATCAAAGACTTAAAGAAAACTGCATTTTCTGAGCAGAAGTCAGCAGAAATAGGCCCGTGGTATCTTACTAATTTAAAGACCGGGAAAAAAAAAAAAGCAGTAATGATTCACCAAAGAAAGGCTGTTAGTCATAAATTCTCTCTGTGCTTTATCTTTTGCTGACAAGACTATGTTTAAAAGACAAAGATGGGGAAAGAAAGAAGGTGTCTAAAGCCTCATGCAGTTCACCGATGTGGCATTCATTTAGAAACTAATGTTCACAGCTAGATTTTGAAGCAGAAATTTGCCTTTCAGCTTTAATAATGACCACAGTAAGGGTTCTCCTAAGATCTTGTTCTTGTAGGAAAACAAAGTAATCTTCACCCATTCCTGCAGCACATGATTCCTGGATATTGTGGCACTGCTCCAGACACCAGTCACAGCCCAGCATGGCAGTTTCTGTTCATTAATCCCTGCAGTGTTACACTGATACCCAAGTATTAGTGCAAGCTGGTGTGCAGGCATGTGTATCCATTCCAGTTTGGGAAAGAGTTTGTATGAGGATGCTACATGTTCCTATGTGCCTCTCTCAAGGACGAGGTGCAGAGCCACCAGGCTTAGAATCTATCCATCAATTTCGGTGAGGATAGAAAGGATTTCAAGCAAGAACTGCAGTGTTATAAAACTAGACCTGTCATAAAAGGGAGTATGAGCCCTTCCTTTCTTTTCCATTCCTTCCTCTTTTAGCCAAATGACCAACACTTCTAAAGATAATCTCCTTTTACCCGCTCTTGGCAAATGCCAAACACTTACTATAATGTGGGTTTTTTTCTGAAAGCTCTGCTTCCCAAAGTCATGAGCTTGTGCAGTAATCTTTGGGATTTTTTTAACTCATTTATTAAGACTGCAGAAAAAAAAAAAAAATAATGTGACTCCTAAACACAGGGAGACGTTTTAAAGACTTCTGATCTTTGGAACATTTTTGGTTTGGGGAATATTTAGGTCTCCTTGGGTGGGTGGGGGGAATCACTGATTTATAACGCCTTCTACTGTCTCTGTTGTCTGCCAAACCTTGAGTGAAGCACTGATAAACTTTTTCCAGCTGTGATACTAATAACAGAAAAGAAGGTAGTTTTAATTTATTTTTCCTTTTACAAGAATCTGGTCATCCTATTGGTAATGTAATTTTGCTACCTTCAGACACATTCAATTTATGGTCCAATAAAACCTTTATTAAGCTAGTTGAATGCCCTATAAAGCTGATCTAATCTTGGAACTGAAAAACAACAAATAACAGGTACTCATTTATTTTGAGAGCTGACTTATTTCACATGGAAAAAAAGAAAAATCTTTTCTGGAGAATTTACAACAGTGTTACCCAGGTATCAAAAAGCAAACAACAAACTATTTCAAACTCCAAAACTAAATATATTAAAGAAACATAAACCACATCTAAGTAGCTCTTAAAAACATGAGATAACCTTGGTACTGTGCCAAAGAGTACAAGCAAAATAAACAGCTTGTTGCCTGAGCCAGGAGAGACCCTCACCCTTGTTTAATTATTACCTCTTTTGTGCCTTTCCCCAACAAGCAGAGATGGCCTTCTAGCTACCTTTGAAACATTCCTTTCTTCTTCCCAGGGTGACACTAAATTCCTTCCATGATAGGAACTTCTTAAAGCCTTCTGAATGCTGCATGGAGCTCGACATACTAAGACAGGACAGAGGCTTTCCAGTCTGCTTTCTGTTCCAAAAATTAGCTATTTATTTATAGAGCTGTACCTGTGAAATACTAGCAAAGTATCTAAACTTCTACCTTTTTTTTTTTTTTTTGGTCAGAAACAATTTTTGCTCTTTGCCAAGATGTTAAAGTCAAAATTTGTTCCTGGATTATTTTTTTAGGACACCCTTAAAATTTCTTTATCTATAGTAGATCTCCCCTCAACTTGCCATCACCATGACAGTAGATGTGTCTCTATTGATCCAAAACAGCAAGTCACTTTGAACTCCTTTATGGATTAAAGGTATTGCTAAAATAAATTTCAGCTTCCTTTAGAAAAATTAAGTCCTCCAGCACTGTGTCAGGAAGTATGAAAGTATTACATGAGTGCATCACATTCAGGCTTAGAACCCAAGTAAAAACACACCCAAATGTACTAAACCCTTCCTCCCTCCACAATGTAATTTCAGGATACTTGATAGCCATCTGGGTGGTCACATAAAGAGATGAATCATCATGTCTATCTCAGTATTCTTCTGATGTCTTGGTGAGTGTCACAGGGTCACAATTCACAGAAACCAGTACTGAAGACTCTGCTATTCACAGACCTGCCTGCGTAAAATGGCTGTATTTGTGTTATTTCACTGTCTGATTTAATTAGATTACTGCCTAACGAAAGAAACTCACAGTCTGAAGCAGCAGAACAGGACATTACCATGTCATATCATTCCTTAAGCTCAAGTCCAGACTTCTGTGAGACTCGAATCAAAACATGAAAATTACATTTCTGTCCTATATCCTAAAAATGTGAGCAAAAACATTAAGACAGATCTCCTCCTCACTGTCATGTGATGAGGACAGCCATATGCTGAGCAGAGCTAACTGACTGTGGACTGATATCTGAAGACGTGTAGAACTTTACCTGTGTGGTTTGAAAACTGGACAGAGTTCACTGTATCAACTTCAAATCCCAAAACCTGTAACAGAACACAGGAATATTTCTTTTACTAACATAGCTTTGTGAATATGTTATCAATATCACAAAACACAAGAAAGGATTCTTATTTCCCAGTGCATATTTAAAAATCTTGAGCATTATTTTGAATTGAAAGCTGAGTCAACATCTGTGCAACAAAACCAAACAATGCAGTACTTTTACTACAGCAGTGGTCATGGAACAAAAGTGACACTGGCAACAGCACCAGAAAAAGAGAGCTCTGGATCCTCAGGCTAGAGTTCATCTAGGGATAAGGACGGAGAGGCTGGTCCAGCAGAAATCACTGTAGCCCCGAAAAAAGCCTTGTCAAGAAAAGCAGTCTAAATTTCAAGGTACTAACTAAATTAATGCAAAACATAAAGGGAGGATGCTCTTAGCATTCCAGAAAGTTAATCTTTCTAAAAGGAGGACAGAGGAATTGTAAAAGGGATCAACATTATGAGCCATACTTGGATATCACAAGCA
Source organism: Ceryle rudis (assembly GCA_033439905.1). Classification (NCBI taxonomy): domain Eukaryota; kingdom Metazoa; phylum Chordata; class Aves; order Coraciiformes; family Cerylidae; genus Ceryle; species Ceryle rudis. The sequence goes on from JAAGNO010014638.1 coordinate 62,247, forward strand.
GTTCTTTTACAACTAAAAGAGAATAGAAAGAAATGACAGAGAATTAATTTGGAGCGTGATTAGGCAATCAAAGGGAGAGAACTCTTAGAAAAACATGAAGTAAAAAAAGCCTAAAGGATGCTCCAAAAGCCACCTGCTACCTTGCATTACCAGCAATCCAAATATTGAAATATTCAAGAACTCACTAGTGCAATGGACAAACACATTCATGTTGCCCAAAAAGAGATAAATATCATGAAAATAAGAGCTTCAAATCAGGAGAAAACTAATGAGGATTTTTAACCTGACAATACCTGCTTAATACAGACAGGCACCACTGTTCAAGTCATTTTTAGACATTTTTATCTGCCACAAAAGAAATTCTAATGTAACAGTGACATAACAGTCTTATATTTAATATTTGTTTCCACATCCTACTTGCTCTGAGTAAGAATTCTCCTCAAAAGACGAGCTGCTATACATGGCTCAGTGAGTCACACAGGGAGATAACAGTAACAACGCATTGCTCTTTATGATCCACTTTCAGGCAATTTGCTGCGGAGGGAGAAGTGAACAAATGAAGCTTTTGCCAGTCATGTTTTTTTCACCAAGATGCATGCCTCTCCCTTTTTATCATGAAGGCAACCCCTTCACATGTATTAAAAATCTCTGGCTCTATGGTGACAGACATTAGGTTTTCCCTGTGCATGTGATTCCTCTCACACATAGAAACATAGAACTGTCTGGGTTGGAAGGGACCTCTAGAGGTCATCTGGTCCAACCCCCCTGCTGAGAGCAGGGACATCCTCAACTAGAG